>CM042425.1:41981491-42273991 GCA_023631565.1 Gymnocephalus cernua | reverse complement strand
GCTGTCTTTCTAGCCTTCCCGGGAGGTTTTATATCCAGCCTGAGCAATAAATCCAAACTCTTACATCCAAGATCGATACACTTTATGTCCATAATTTATGATTTTTCGGCTGTTCATCTGCACCGATCGGCGTTAGCTTCCGTGGTGAAATCAACATCCGGTTTCCCAGAATGCAGTGGGCCTTTGTTATTGTCTGCAAACCAATGGAAACCGGTCTTTCAAGAGCAGAGATCTTCTATGATAGGGAATGATGGCTCACTACAAGCCAGAAACAATGCAACGAAGTGAACAAAAGGTGTTCTTTGACTACAAAGATCGTCTATTCGCTTTGTAACCTGTTCTACATAGAAGGGAGCCTCACTGTTTTGATTTTTTTGGATACATTTGGGCCTTTTTTAGAGAAATGTAAATAGCTTGTCGTTTATATGTCTTATAATGTTAATTATGTTTATTTTTTCACTGGGTGACTCCAAATATATATATATGTAGCAGAACTGTGAGTGTTTTATAAATAAATATGACATTATTATTTTGATTATTGGCATGAGTGCATGTCATGAGGGCAAAAGCGTCTGGCCTTTTTTTGAAAAAATTTAGATATTTTGTCAACTGTATAACTTATGTTAATTTCTTCACAGTTTGACTCCTAATACATATGAGAAGTGATTTAGACAGGAGATTGGCTTAGGTTTTATTGATCTGTGTGTCATATCAATACATATCTGTGAGATTCATGTTTCCGTTTTATTTATTTATTTATCTTTAAGGTCCTACAAAATTGTTTAATATTCAAGTGACCTTACTGCAGCACACATATCCTAATAGCCCAGATTTTCCTGAAAAAAATGATGTCCATAGATTGACTGTGGACAACAGGGTTGATGTTTTACAAGCTTTTTTACAAAATAAAACCAGACGGACCAGAGGTTGTAAAAAATCCTTCAGGAATCTGAGTGTTAAAGATATGAATGCACAATACAATGTTTTGAACATTGGACAGTCTGTGTTACAAGTGATGATCGTTGTGAGTTTTGTGTCTAGAGTTTTGAAAAATGACGTCAAGATTCTGAAATTATTAGCAAAGTGATTGAAAAAAACTGTAAATGAATGCAGATACATTTGGCTTGCTCCTCTGGCCATCACTACGACTGCAGCACCAGGACTGTGAACGGGCTTGGGAACCAGAACACTGCAGCAGAAGTGGGTATAGCGTGAAAGCAGCAGTGATGTGTTGAATCCAAATATTTTCAGGATTCAGTTTGGCAAAGTGAGCCTGCGATGGGCTTTGGAGCCTCGCAGCGTGATCACGCCCCTTTGGTCCACAGCAACAGTTGAAAGCAGAAACTTTTCTAAAGAACTTTTGCTAAATCCCACAGAGGCAAAACATAACTCCTTCCTCAACCTCAGCACATTAAAGATGATGCATATAGATCCTGGCTTTCAAACCGCTGCCTTAGATGACTAGATGACCAAGCTTGTGCTAAAATCATCCCTTAATATGCATGTGTGTGTGTGTGTGTGTGTGTGTGTGTGTGTGTGTGTGTGTGTGTGTGTGTGTGTGTGTGTGTGTGTGTGTGTGTGTGTGTGCGTGCCTGCCTGCGTGCTTGTGGTGTGTGTGTGCATGTGTGCATGTGCATGTGTGTGTGTATGTGTTCCGAGGTAAACACTTCGACAAGTCTGTATATTTCATTGAAATGTGGAGAAACACAGTTTGCCTGTTGATCACTGAGCCCGGAGGGTTGGGCATCGATGCGGCTCCAGTTGTGTGATGGACAGGTGCTACTGCTTCTGTAATCTCAGTGCATGGCTGACTGCTGCGATCTGTGGACTCACACAGAATAAGGCCTTTACATTGACATGCCAGGAGTGTCCCAGGACTAAAAGGACAGAGAGCAGTGGAGATCTCCTCTTTCTATACAGTTGTGCTCGTGTTGGAGGGGAGTGATACAAAGAGCTCAGTGTGTGAATGATCACATGACTGAGCAGACGGTCAAAAGACTTACCACCCCATAATACACTCCAGTTTCTGGCTTTTTGAAAGATTGGGAGACTTCTGTTGCATCAATGGATTTCAAGGTTGTTGGATTTAGGGAAAACATGTGATGATTAGTTGCATTTGAGGATTACATAACTGCAAATAATCTCTTGAAAAACTCACCCACCCAAAACAAAGTGAGTGAAGTCTGTGACCAGCTGACGCTACAGAGAGACAGAGAGACAGCTTGTGAACACCAAACATGTGTTGGACTAAATGTACTAGTGTCAGCGGGATCAGGCAGAGAGCAGAGACCTGAACCTCACTCTACAAGCTGACCTCAATCAGATGCTGCAGCTTTCTAATAAATAGTTCTATGTTACGTAATGTAATGTGCAACCCAGTGATGAACCCACAGACAATGGTCAGCTGACTGCAGTTCCTATAATTCTTTGTTTACGTTAGTCTTTTGATCAATTGTTAATGTGAGAATATTGATAAGTGCAGCTTTAAATCTTCTCTATGTTTATGTAAAAGTATCCCAGTGAAATCCAAAGACAGTCTTTAAAGGGATACTTCACCGATTTAGCATTCAGCTTTGTATAGGTAGGAACCCGGTAGTATTTCTGAATGGCCGTGCTTCCCTCCCACATGTCCCCCTGAGAGGGGAGATCTCTGCATTGGGGGGTCTGGAAATCATTCCTCCAATGACGCAAAATGACGATGTTTACGTCATTGGAGGAATGGAAGGCTAGAGGCAAAGAACTACAAACAGCAGTAGGAGCTACTTCCGCATGTTTTCAACACGCCCATCACCCGAAGCGAGCCGATCTCAGCCGGAAAAAAACAAAATGTCAGCCATCTTGAATTCTCGCTAAGCAGGGCTCTCTCTTCTCAGCAGCACAATTTTACTAAATTATGTGCTTTCAAACTACCGCACACGTGTACCACCGGGATACATCGCTACAGATCGGAGAATATTCAGGGAACGTTATTACAGACGGAATAATCAGCACACTAGTAGAGCTTCGCCTGCACGGAGACCAGCATGGAGACCAGCACGGAGACCAGCAAGGAGACCAGCGGTCGTCGAAGCCCCGAGCCGGGGAAGTGGACATCCTCATCGGCCAAGTAAAGGCACATCCAGAGCGAGCTAACGCTAGCCGGCCACCTGTCAACACGAGTTCAGAGACTTTTTCGTGGAAACATGGCTGAACAACAGTGAACCGGACTGTCCAGCTACCAGGCCTGCTAGTCTTCCGACGATCCGAGCTAGAGATGCTCTGTATGAAGGTGGGCTGTGTTAACACGGACTGGTGCAGAAATGTGGTGATTTGTATCCAACTAACTGCTAACCGCTGGAGTTTGTGACTGTTACATGGTGACCGTTCGACATCCCACGCTAATTCACGGCTGTGTTTATACTCGGTGTTTACAGCCCACCAAGCCTAATGCTAGTATGCGTTAGCTGAACTTTACGGAGCCTATAATGTGTGTGTTCACTAAAGGTAGCCTGTTTCGTATGTCGTTTTTATAACACCACTTGAGCCACAATGAAACGTGAAAGAGAGGGGCTCTTCACCCACTACAAGAAGGGCCATTTTACAGGGCCCCATCCTCTGGGGTGACATGTCAACCGGAGCCCAGATGGATCACATGGAACATCTCTTCCATGGTTATAACCATATAAGACTGGATCATCTATTGGAACCCCAGACCTCCAACGCGTAATACTGAAAGCATTTATAAGAGTTAGCACTCCCACGTGAGCCTCCTCCTCACACTCATCTTATCCTTCATCACACTGAGCAGAAGAGAAGTGATGGAGGACCTGCCCTACACCCTCTCTCCTGACTCTCAGACACATTTATACCACTGGAAGTCCCTGTGGACTGGCCCATGTAATATCCCGCCTGTCTGGAGCATTTGTGGACACATGAAGCCCTATTACTGCTGCTTTAATCCAAGTGAAATCAAATCAACAGCCTGACTCCAGCCCTGCGACTGCTGAACCAGCTGTTTGTGTTTTGTCCATGCTTGGTGTTGATGCAGTATGTGTTGTAATGACTGGTACAGCCAGCTGAGCTATAGGCCTACATCCCAATCCATTCCAGCAGGAACGGAGGAGAATAACAACGGAATACTTGGTGTAGGCATGGTGACCAGGCTGAGGGTGGGCTTAAGCAAGTGGTAGACTCGCCGTTCCCGACCTGTCGCACAACAGTGTGACGTCATGGGAGCGCCGTAACTATTTATACTCGCGTGTGGTGGTCGTGACACTAGTTGCAGTATTCTCCTGAACAGAGGTGGCGCTAATGAGGAAAGACTACCGACGTTGTTATTTCTACGGACTTTAAGAAGAAGAAAAAGATAAACAACGGCAGAACTGGCAGCAGCAGTGACGTCAACGCTTCGATTTGATTGGATGAGCTACTTGGTGGGATCAAGCCTTTCATTCACCATAAAAGAACTCATCTTAACCCAGTAAGTTTACCAGAGAGACCTGCAGTCACTCTGAGAGTCCTGGCATCACGTTGCCCTCGAACTCGTCCATGCTTCCTGTTTCCTCTTTGTTGTGCTCCGCTGAAAAAAAGCTGACATCTCCCAGACAGCCAGAGCTTCTTCTCCTTAGATCTGCCGGCAATTTCATTTCTCCGTGCAGCTCAGACTGGAAACCTGTATGTTTATCTCTCCTGCTTCCCTTCACAATTTTGCGGGAACCAATCACAGACTGGCTTATCCACCTGGCGCGCTACTGGCTGGTTTAACACGATGACGATAGAGAAGAGACCAAGCAGCTTTTTGTTTACATTCAACATGACGGCCACCGAAGCGCAGCAACCCGTTGATGCCGCTGTCGCTGCTACGTCACCCAGATCGTTGGTCTGATTGGTTGAAGGACTATCCAGTTGCGTCATTTGAACTATGCCCGTTGGTCACGCCTCTTGTGCAGAGAAAATACAGAGCAGACTCCCCAGACCAAGCTCAATCTTTTGAGCTTGGATTGACGCGAAGCAGCAGGCGGCTCACACCGACACACCGGGCCACCGGCATGGCGGTCTGCTGTCTGGCCTTCCACATCATCAGTTGGCAATTAACCAGGCAGCCGCTCAGTGAGAGGGCCCGGCAGAGCTTTATTCCTGGATGTGTGCGGTGTGGACATGCTTAAATCTCCTTCTCTGGCCCGCCTCTGCTGTTGGTGGTGAAGTGCATCAACACTTCACAGCAGCACTGGCCCATCACTGTCTCATAATTCAGCTCTGCTGGGGTTCAGGCCCTAAGTCTGGTCTTCTGCTTTGCTTTCTGGCACATTCCTTTGGGTTCGTGCAGTAAAGTAGTGCTCAAAATGGACTCAAACAGTAAACATATCTGTTGGTAAATGTGCTGCCCAGCGGCCTGGCAGAGACATAGGCCGGAATAATACAGCCCCTTGTGCTGTGTGAATGAAACAGAGTTGGCACTGGGGCAGCTCCACTGGCAGACGATCCGGAGGCAGAGGGCCTCCCGCTCTCAGGCAGAGGAGAGGAGAGGAGAGGAGAGGAGAGGAGAGGAGAGGAGAGGAGAGGAGAGGAGAGGAGAGGAGAGGAGAGGAGAGGAGAGGAGGAACCAGACCTGAGGGGGAATCACATATTCCAGCAGCAGTCTGCAGTTTGAAAAGTTTGCTGCTGATACAGATGTAATTGAAGTCAGAGGAGGTTACACTGTGCTGTAGCTACCTGTTAGGGTCTGACATGCCCCCCCTCACAGAACTTGTGCCCATGGAAACAGGAGCCTGAGAAAAGCATTGTGTAAGGTGCATTTTCCTACCCTTCTTTTCCCCTTTTGCTAACAGTAATTAGTTGCCAACAGCACTTGACTGTAGCGAGTTGAAGCCTCCCTCCCGGCAGGTCTTTAGCTCCGACCAGAGAAGGGGGTGGCTTTTTTTTTGGCCAGCTCCCTGCGCCAAGCCACCAGGGAGCTGGATGGTTTGGCTGTGATTAGATAGCCGTTATGTGTCACACAGGCCGGAGCTGGGCCTGGCTCTACTCTTTCTGTGTGTTGTGTGTGGAAGGAAATTATTTCATCCGTTAGTCTTAGGCTGCTGATGACAAGGTGGGGGAGATCACCAGCTTCCTCCTAACTAGGTCACTGTGTTATTCAAGTCCAGCAGGAGACTGGAAGCAACAGAAGGCTGAATGTTTCAACTCCCCCTCACCCACCGCTGGAGATCGTGTTAAAAGATAGCAGAGAAAACTAAGAGAGGAAAAACACAGCAACCCTCATTTCATTTCTAGAACAAACAAGTGTAACACACAAGATACCTTGTTAGATTTGGCACTTTTCTGTTTGCCCTGAGTCGTGTTTATCCACTGGATCAGGTGCTGTAATGGGCCCAGTATGGATAGCAACTGTCAATTTCACCATTATACAAATCTCTATAGCAACATGCTGATCAGGCTCTTTATACATTTTTAAGGTTTGTACTCTCTTGATACGCTGTCGTCAGTCCGAGGATCATTTTACAGAAATGTACCTGATGGCTGCCGCTGTTGAGAGCCTCATCTGAAGTCGGGAGCCAAACGCCAAATCATTACTCTTAGCGGTCGTCGACATGCCAGTCAAGAAGCCCTCATTTTGTCATTCGGCTGCTGGCTCTAAAAGAAGCGCTAAATTGCCTGTAATAAGTTCTCTCTCTCGCAGCAATGCAGCGATCATCTTACACCATAATGGCTTTAGGTTCAAATGTGAGTCATTAGACTTTCAGAACGACTCTGTAAGAAGTACAGTGCAGTGAAGGGAAAAGATGTGTGTTACTTACTTACTGCTTCATGTTGTCGTTCAGTGGCTTCACCTCGCAAACACTATGTGACCATCAATAGGACAGGATCTATATTTATCCTGACTTGACACAGAATCTCAATCCTCCATATGAAATATATACACTGGTGCTATAGCAGACAATATGTGTTATGGCCGACACACACCAACCAGACGGCCGACCATTGGCAGAATAGGCTGGACTGATCAGTTGGTTCCCCGAGGTCCAAAAAGTGCCTCAGAACACACCGAAGCGACGCTGTTATGGAGACGGAATACACATTAATGGCGGTTCATTCAGAATACTTTCTCATATTTTACGAAGATAGTTCACCGAAACGTGTTTCTTCATTTTAAGGAGAAATAGGCCGTGCAGTTGCTGAATCTGTCTTCATTTCAGATCAACAAATGTCAGTTTAAAAGATTTTCCTCAGATTTTGAGAGACTCTAGTCACACTCATCGCGCTCGCCATTTCCGGCATGGTCAGGCCTCACTGACCAATCAGATTGGTCAGTGAGGCCTGACTGCCCTGTCTCCAACTGAGCACGTCAGGTCGGCCAACATGAAAGCCGACAGCTCCTCCGATGGACGACGGCACGGAACACACCGAACAGATTAGAGTCACCGACCTCACCAGACTGTCAGACGGCCGATTATCGGCCCGGTGTGTCAGGGCCTTTAAACATCAACACCTTCTACTACTCACACTGTGGTTTCAGTCACGTTCAAAAGGCTGGCCACAGACTGGATGCATGGCGTGAGCGTGTCAGCTGCGTGGCGTGTCCATTTCTATTTCCGCTCCCATGTTAACAGATTAGAGCTTGCAAACTGCCTGCGTGACACGCACGTCTCAGGCGCGACTCGAGCCGCACCGAAACCGCTTGCCTGCTAGAAATAGAACCGACGCCTATTTTTCACGCGACACGAAAGCGTGTTGGAAGCGTTTCCAGACAAAATAGAATAGAAAAAGATGTTTATATGTCATTTTGACACAAATACATTTAATAAATGACATGTTGATGTTTGAAAGTCTCGAGGTTTTGACATAAATGCAGCTATGAATGTAAAATAAAAATATAAAAAATATCGATTTTCAAATGTCGCACCCATCAATACTGCCGACATTGTCTTTGCTGTAATCAAATCAGTAGATATGAATGTTTAACATGAAGTATACTACTGCTTGAGTGCAGTAAATCAATGGGAAACATCCATGTGTCCAGACAAGGCTAGCAGCAGCAGCAGCAGCAGCAGCAGCAGCGCCGCGTCAGACACGTTTCTGGTGTGTAAGACAGAAAAATCCACTCAGCTGCCACACAGCTGCCACGCAACAGAAACGCCACACTCACGCCACGCATCCAGTCTGTCGCCGGCCTTACACTACACTGTTCAATGCAGAATGTTGCAAATATATTTACATTCTGTGTAACAGAATAACTGTGTGCATCTGTATGTACTTACAGAAGACAATATGTGTTATATGCAGGGAAAAAAAACAGCAGGGGATGTTTTCTGATCATGCACAACAAAACGAAACATGCAAGAATTAAATCCCCCTTTCAATACCACCACGGATATAGAGCCACTTCAGCCAAAACTTCAATATCCAATGGAAAATAATCTCAAAATGAAATAGCACAACGTGGTGTCAACATAAAACACAGCGCTTTCAAGCTGGAGAGCAGAGTTCACTATGCAGGGAAAACATAACACTCTCACCCAGGAAATGCTTGTTCGTTCCTCTGGAGTGTGTTTCTAAACTTATCTAGTCATTTTGGTGCCTAAACTTAACTGTCATTGCCGCATGACGCTCACTTTATCTGGCTAAACTCCACTACCACGGCCCCTGAAAGCCATGGTAGAGCGTCATCTTGCGGTGCCTGTAGCCGGCTCACAGTCACCTGTTACCAACTACCAACTGCCGCTGGTAGCCGGCGTCCTGGAGCTCTGTAGCGGCTAAATACAACCAGCAACTGCTGCTCGGATTTTATTGTTCTATAGCACTACGGACTGTTCACATTACAGTGCTTTGCTTAGTTTAAAATACTTCTATTTTAGGTATATAATGGTCTATTGGTGAGGTATCATTGATCACACCGGGGATAAAGATAATTCAGCGGAGGCAGGGATACGTAAACCAGAAAGGTGGAAATCCCACGCATCCCACCCCAAACTTCCCTTTCCCGAGCCACATTAACCAGCTCTGACTGGGGGATCCCGAGGCGTTCCCAGGCCAGGTTGGAGATGTAATCCCTCCACCTAGTCCTGGGTCTTCCTCCGAGGCCTCCTCCCAGCTGGACGTGCCTGGAACACCTCCCTAGGGAGGCGCCCAGGGGGCATCCTTACCAGACGCCCGAACCACCTCAACTGGCTCCTTTCGACGCCAAGGAGCAGCGGCTCTACTCCGAGCTCCTCACGGATGACTGAGCTTCTCACCCTCATCATCTCTAAGGGAGATGCCAGCCCCCCTCCTGAGGAAACCCATTTCGGCCGCTTGTACCCTGTTATATGTTATTGGAAAATATCTCCCTGAAGTTAGCTAGCATTAGCTAGCATTAGCCAACTTTCCTCATTCAGAATTGATGCCCTTATCTTTTACTGTAGTGCTTCATCTATTTGGTCACTTTTATTATAAACATTGCAAAGTCATGTGAACTAATGTTGCATTGTTGTTTCCTTGGATTGCTGTACCCTGTCTGCACAAAACATTCAGTCTCGGGTACTAACAAACAAAAACCTAATCTAAATTAATGAAGAGATAGTTTTTTTGTTAATAGAAAGACAATTCAGAATTAAAGCTGAACTCAATACAGAAAGTGCAATACTAGACTGCTGGAGTGCCCCTTCAGATCAGAGCCCACATGGCATAGATTATATATCCATTGCAATGTGGCACCCATAATGATATTATAGGATAGAAGCAAACAGCACATTTCTAAATATATGCTCACGGTGATGTACACATCACATATTCTGATCCCAGCAGCTGAGCTCTTTGGCTCTTCAGTTCATCAGACGCCTGGCTGTGATCCAAACTGAGCTTTAAGAGAACTTGCGTCCTATACTCCAAAGACTCTTTCTAAACACAATGTTAGCTAAAGCTTTGTCGCCTCCCGAGCCAATTCTGCCTCCCCCAAGGCCGCCCACCCTCGAAAGTGGAGTGCAGCCTGGAGGCATGCAAAGGTAATGTGGGGGGAATTTACCAATCAAATAGCTGTGAGGGGCTCGCGCTGCTGAGCGCCGAGGGCTTCCTCTGCCCGCAGCACTCTCCCCAGCTTTGTTCTGCCCGTTATCTTTGGCGGCAGATAATCCTGAATGTGCTGCGTGGATCACAGCTGCTTCGCCAGGAATCAACCACCGGCTCATCATGCATGTTAAACTCATTACATATTCAAAGGGAACTAAATCTCCTGCATATCTGCCCGCTGGAGGGCCCTGTGCATGTGTGTCTGCATGCATGCATCCGTGTGTGTATGTGTGTGCGTCAGCCTCCTCCTCCATCCTCAAAGAGGCTTTGCTAACGGCATTTTTCACCCCCCATTTAACCTTCCCCTTTCATCCCCCCCATCCACATCAAATTGTGCTCAAAGACCTGAAAACAGTTTGACTCAAAACTTCACTTTGTGGATTCTTTGGTGATGAGCTAAAACACAGTATCTGCAGACACACACCTAACTGTGTGTGTGTGTGTGTGTGTGTGTGTGTGTGTGAGTGTGTGTGTGTGTGTGTGTGTGTGTGTGTGTGTGAGTGTGTGTGTGTGTGTGTGTGTGTGTGTGTGTGTGTGTGTGTGTGTGTGTGTGTGTGTGTGTGTGTGTGTGTGTGTGTGTGTGTGTGGGGACAGATTGGAGAGTGATGTAACTAATCCCAGAGGGGTCAAAGGTCAAATTGACCAACCTCTGGGGTTACACGAACAGTAACATTAAAGCTGCACTCATCGATATGTTTAATATTAAGTTGGATCACGTTAGGAAGTAATGTGAAAGGAGTCACTTTGAGTGACATAGAAACAGGAAACAGGTCTATGGAGGGTTTCAGCATCCTTCTGATCCCTGTCTTGGTTCCCTCTCACCGCTCTCATCAACTTGGTTTTCCGCTGCAGGATGCAGGGAGATGTTTTCAGCTGAAAAGTCCTCTACCTGCTCAGCAGCAGACAGCAGACAAACATCAGCTGGTGAACTCAGTGGAGCATTCAGCAGCTACAGAGACAGAGATCTCCATCAGGAGCTGGTGGAGACCAAGACAGAGCTAAAAGGAAGAAGAACATTGGACTGACATTTGTCATTTTATTAGAAACTTGATACCAAGTGAATGCTAAAGTAGCAGCTTGTAAACATTACATATTGCTGAGATTGCCTTTAAATATCACGGAGACCATATCTGACTGCACAGCCTGCTGAAGGTCTGCAGTGCTAGCACAAAGAGCTCCAGACAACAGTCCATTAACTTATTTTAATTAATTAGTTACAAACAAGCTTCACAGATTTTCAGGCTATTGCCACAGAAACTCAATTAACAAAGATGGGATAAGGTGTATACTTTGTTCAGGATCCCATCTAATTACACTACATGCCAGACATCTTATTTGGATTTCTCATAAGCAGGATAAGGGCTAATCTGGGCTTTTTAGCAAACAAAATGTCAATGACATCAGCTTACTATGAAATGCAATAAGTAGCTGTTCTGAACAATAATAATAATGAACAAAATCTATTGAGCCAATCAGGAAAGTAGTTGAGTGTATCCCATTCAGTATAAACCACATGTGGTTAGAGAGATAAAGGGAATCACTAGAGAATACAAAGACAGAGCTCATCTGTCTGCTGCAGTGCATGACCTGTATGGTTCACCATAACTCATTCATTTCATTTGTTTGCAGTACATCATATTGCTAGATCTGCACTGAGGGGATTAACAGCCCATCGATCCACAGTGGACATGTGTTCAGCAATGTTAGGTAAATTAGTCCTGCTGCTAATGCGCTTGTTTGCATGCGTGGCTCAGTCAGTGGCCGTTGATCTATCTGCAAGTCCTCACCTCCACACTCCCCCACCCCCCTAATCCTGTCCCCAGACAGGCTGATGCCAGATCAGCACTGACTTCAGGCTGGAGGGACCCCCGTCTCCACAAATAAGCCCACTGGCCTGAGGATCAGCCTGCATAAGTCACCATCGCTTGTCAAGGCGAGGGTCAGACGCCTGAAGCTACAAACTGCATTGTTTCTTTTAGCAAGCTAATTCATCATCATTTTCTACAAGTCTGCACTTATTGAGCAGTATGTCAATCAAAAAAGGAGGCAAATTATCACTGTAAATCTAACTCTTCATATTAAATATGTAACTCCATGATTTACAATAACTTCTTAATAGTTTCTCAGCAGATTTCCTGGAAGGAATGATGTCATTTGGTACTAACTATGGGTGAAATAGTGTGATGAAAGCAGCACCGTTTAGACTAAACAGAGACACATTTCACATGTTGTGCACGTTCAGCTGACCAGCTGCCACTGACTAACAGACTGCCCCTACTTAATGGTATAAATGTATTGTAAGTGTATCATGTTTCTCAAACAACATCGCTTTTCGTCTTGAAAATTATTTGGAAACGACAGACCCGTAAAATAAAGCATTACCAATGATTGTTTTTTAAAAGGATTGCACGCATACAGTGATGTACGCCGCTTTAGCAAAATCTGTGTTTCTACTCCAGTGCTCAATGTACTGCATACATATGACTATATGTTCAAGGATCTGAGCTGGTTGAAACATGTATTGCATTTTCTTTTCTTTTCTTTATAAACTTGGAAGCCATGGAGAGGTTAAACTGGTCTACAACCAAGCCCCGAGTATTTGTGAAGGATTAAGTTTAAAAATCTACACCTCTAGTTTATTTCACACGATCATTCATAAATGTGTACAAGTTTGTTGTGACATTATTCAGCTTTTTTTATCAAGCATGAAAACATTTAAGGGTATGTACATGTAAAGAGCTGAGTTTGGAGAGTATTTCACAGACGTATGGCCACAAAAGAAAAGGATCATTTGCCCAACAAAGTCTTGCGCTTGAGCAGACACACTCGTCCTCAAGGGTCTCTTCTGGAAGAGGAGCATTTGGCGTGTGGTCAGGTGTTGATTTCAGGCCCTGCGTGCATTCATTATATGAGTGCCACAGAATAACAGACTTTCCAGCAACATTCTGCCCATTTAACAGCTAAATCAGTTCATTATAATGGAATCGTCACAGTCGGCGAGTTGAAGTTAATCTGTGCAAATCTTTTAGATTGAGTTCAACTTTGACACGCAAATTCAAACCGTTTACCAACAGCACAGCACAGGAACACAGAGCTGGAGAAGCTATCACAGTTTATTAGCTCCTCTCATAGCCCTGCTCTGACCACGTGTGAGCTGCTCCGTGGTCTGCAGACAGTTAGGAGACCGTACATATACTTCTCTGTCTCACAGTTAGCAAGTCCCCTAGCTGCACGTTACTGGAGTTAAAGAGGCGCTATGCAGTTTAGTCCATGTCTTGTCTGTTTCCTGTCTTGTTGCTGGCAGGTTTCTCTATAGAGCCCCCCCCCCCATACAGCTTCAGAATATATATCTGGCAGCTCCTATGTTTCCTCGTGTCTGACTCCTCTCTCAGTCAGTCTGCCGTTTCCTCTTCCTCTCTTCCTCCCACAATGCTTTCCTAGCTTTCTGCTTCTTTTTTGCCGCCTCAGCCGTGACGATAGTGTGAAAAACTCCATCTCTACCTTGTTAGCCGGTTCCTGAACGGCCGTATGTGTGAAGTGCCGTGAAACAATTCGTTACATGGCGAGACCTGATATCACGCCATACTTCCTGACGCTGAGGCTGGCGGCCGTTCTTCAACTGGCCTTATGAGTTGTCACTACGTCACTGAGCTAACAGCCTCACGCCATCTTTCAAATCACACATTTCATCGTCAGATTTGAAATGCCTTCCGTCCAGGGATTCAACCTTCCCAGAAACCAAGCCTGCTTCTCTAATCTGCAGGCTCAGGGGACACCCTAAAAGACACCTGAATCTGTCAACATACACAAAGCTGTCTACCAGCCAGGATCAATTTCACCTCCTGACATTTGGATTTCACAGCCGCTTATTGGCTGCTCAGAGATAAGAGTGGCACTTTGTTGGTTAGGAAGACTGAGTGTGTGTGAGCAGAATAAAATGATGTCTTGAACAGAAGAGCAGAAGATCAAGCTATTGAAAGAGAAAGGACAAACACAAGTCAATACTTTTCTATTGTGCACTGAGGTCATTAAAACCTCCAGATTCAGCAAATCTGAAGGAGCAGCAGAGATCAGAAATGCTGCACACTTACTATTTTTAAAAAAATCAAACGGCCTTCTTCATCCAAGACGTTCCCTGTTCCCTCTGAGTTTTGAAATAGGTCAGATAACAGTGATAAGACGACATCTTCTTTCATTTACAGGACTGGGATTCATGCCACTCCAGTGCATGCTCAGAATTTCTATCAGGTACTTCTGTCAGCCCCCTCTTGTTCATCCTCAGTCAACATAAATCATCCTCCTGCCACCACTTCCACACTCGCCATCATATTGTTGTCCTAATGTAATCCATTGTTTGAGGAGCGCACAGGAGAATCAATGTCCGATTATAGCAAACACACAGAGTAAGGATGGGTGATGTGAAAGCCTGTCAGAGCGGTACGAACGCTGCAGAGAAAATATATACAGGCTACATCTGCTAAGCACAGGTCAGGGAGTCCACAAAGCCTTTGATTACACTGCAAAGTCCTTAAAAATGCACTGGGGTCAATGGCACCAAACTTCAACGATCAATAGTGTGTCTGAATCAACAGCCTGGTGGGTTTGTCATGCCAGCTTGATTAGATTCAGGAGGAAAGTGGGTTGATGAGTAAACATGACAGCATCAATATTGCATGAGAGCGAACATCCAACGATTTCTTCCTTTAATGTCTGTAAGAGATCTGGGTCGAATCCTCGTGATGTTCTGACATGAAAACGTTTTTTTTTTCATGGATTAAAGTGCCACATTGAAAATGAACGTGGGACATAGAAAGTGTCAAAGGCAAGAAATAGTAATAAAAGAAAAGTCAAACCGCAGAATATGAAATCTGCAGTCCCCACTGTAAAGTCATGTGCTGTTGCTTTTCTGATACAACTGCACAAGTTCACCGTCAGAAACTAAATGAAATGAAATTACAACTTTTTAAATGAATAAACCAACCAAAAACACCAATCCATAACCAAACCCAGCAAAGAATTGAGGCTTCACCCCCCCTGCCTGAATAACCCAGAGCCATAAGAAGAAGTGGAAGAGGTCTACCTTGTTTAAATGGAGCCGGGGCGATTCAGTGGCATTGTGAGTGCTGTAGCTGCAGGGTGCTTGTGTTTCCCCAGTGAACTGAAGCAGATGTCAGCAGAGACACCTGCTCTGGCTCAGCCTCCTCCTCCGCTGTGAGCCGGCCGGGTGTCGGGGGTCGCCCCAAAATAAACCCAGCGCTCAGCCCCCTGGCATGCTATTGTCTTAAGCACAGTCGCAGATCTATGAACTCATTAAGACATGTTCACACATTCTCATCTGTTAGATGAACACTCAATGCTGTAAATAAAGGTAACGATAGCTGTTAACTTATAAGCTAAAATGCTGTTATAAGTGTCTTTATTGGTGCAAAAATGGGCCTATGATCACTTTGATAAAAGAATACCTAAATTAGTGATGAAGCATGAAAAACATTCTAAGGAGCTTACAGTCTCTTATCCAGGGACTAGGTCCGGGTTAGGGCTGGGTGGGGGTGCAGGCCTGTGGTAGCGGCCGGCCATCTGTTTGGGATGTTTCATGGTGGGCTTGCATCAGCAGCAGCCGTACGATTGATTGACAGTTGGGTGATCCAATCTCAGATGTTCTACGTGGGAGTCAGGGCAAGGATTTTCAGTGAGGAAGGATATCAAATCACGCAGCCTTCACAACTGCAAAAAAGAGCCCAGTGCTGTGTTGGCAGTGGCGTCTGGGCACAGATCTCAGGCCATAGGTTGCTGCTTTAATCAGGCCCTAACCAGCACTGACCTACATCCGTCCTCATCTGAATGACAGATGTCCCCAGTGTCTTTGCTGCAGAGTAGTAGTATGTGCTCATTCTTTAGTGATTACTGCTGCACGCCACACCGCTCAGGCATCCACAGCGTCTACAGCAGCACAGACTTCTGGGACTCTGTGATGTAATGCTGCTATGAGCCGGATGATCATACTACACACAGGGAAACAGCATCACTACACAATAAGATGCTCTTATATCAAGGCCGCTCAATTTGGGGCTAAATTTTTTGACCTGTGCGCCGTTTGTTTTAGGCATGGTCATGTTTATCCTCCTCTTCTTTTAAAAATGCTGTAAAATCCTGACCGTAATGACTACGAAACGTACATTTAGTCCAGCTAAAAAGTACTTACTCTGATGCTTTAACTGAAATGTGAATACCTTGAAACAGCTGATCAGTTTTAGGAGAAAGGTGATAAAGTTATAGACATTCTCTATCTCTACTCTTTTGCCAGACTGGAGGAGCAGCTGGACAGAGTGGCCCCGGACCCCCGTGGGGCCCACAAGGTCCAGGTCTGCCTCGTAGCAATGAGTTTGGCTCAGACGTCTTCACTAACAGCAGTTTGACCAGAACAAGCTGAACTCAAGCTCCACTTTTCAAGCTTTTAACTACATTGTGTGCTCTTCTCATGAAAAACATTAGTAAGTGGACCTTGAGTTCAGATTATTTGGTCAAACTAGTTTTTTTTCTAAATAAGCTTCATACTGCAAGCACCTAACGCTACAACCATTAATCGATAAGTCTGATCAACAGATTAATCAGGTCCGTGTAATGCGTATCAGTTCAATTTTCCATGTAAAAAATAAAAAGTAGAAAATTGTAAAATTGAATTAAATTATCTAAAATAGTATTTTTTTGTTCGTCAGATCTATATATAGATCTATATATAGATATAGATCTATATATAGATATAATTATAAAATGAATGTTAAAATATAATCAAGAAGTTGAAAACGTTATTTTTTTCTATTTCTGTAATGTTGAATAGAAAATTTTGAAATTGAAAAATACAAAACCGGAGAGTTTTTATTTCTATTTGTGCCGTGGGCTGCCTGAGAGGGCGGGCTCTAAGCGTCTGAATCAATTTACTGTACGTCTGATTGGCCGCTTGTCTCACCTGTATTTAAGGACTACATCCAGTGTCATGGTCCCACTGTTGTAGCTGAGTCTCAGTTTTTTCACTATAAATGCGCATTTGTCACTCTGTGTTTATGTAAATATATAACATATCGCTTGAGAGCCATATGAGTGATGTTCCCGTATTGTCCAAGCCGAAATGTTACATGCACAATGCACATAGAGTGGGAGTAACAGGTCGGGGGCAGTAGGGGGATACAGGTCATCTTGCCACTGGGCCCCCAGGGGCCTCACGCGAACGTCCAGCTAGGTTTAGCACGGTGGTATAGGGAGTACATCCCTGAACCAGGTCAGCACCACCTGATGGGAGTACAGCTAGTTCACTGGGTTGTCTGTGTGCTAACTTCTTAAATCATTAATTTTACTAATTTTCAAAAGCTTCTTTTATGTCTACAAAGAGAAGAAGTCTTGTGGGTAACAAAGTTAGAAATGAGAAGAACTGTAAGACAATCTGTCTGACTTTGACTTTGATGTGGTTGAGCGTCTGTTGCCTCTGTTGGGGATCGCATCTAGCGCATCACACACCTGTGCTGTTGTTCTGCACCATAAAGGCAAGGTCAGATTTCACTCACACACACACACACACACACACACACACACACACACACACACACACACACACACACACACACACACACACACACACACACACAGGTGCAAGTCACTGGTATTATTGTGCACACAATACATTGGAGGCCAGGGCAGAAATAAACTATAGAGGTGCAGTTTTTTAAACTTAATCCTTCACAAATACTCGGTGCTTGGTTGTAGACCAGTTTAACCTGATCAATCAATAACACATGTCAAGACTTCGCCACACATGAGGTAAATCTCATTTTTCACCTTAAAGTACCTGTAGTCATTTAGAACATTAATATAGCAGCAGACAAATATTTGCTGAGTAGAGATAAAGTGGAGTAATGAATGAAGTCACACTCCCTCTGTGTGTGTGTGTGTGTGTGTGTGTGTGTGTGTGTGTGTGTGTGTGTGTGTGTGTGTGTGTGTGTGTGTGTGTGTGTGTGTGTGTGTGTGTGTGTGTGTGTGTGTGTGTGTGTGTTGTAATCTGAGCGTCTCTGTTCTTTGTCTGGTTAGTGCATGTGGTTGACGACCTGGGTTGGTGAAACTCTTGGCCTCTCTCCTCAGTAGATGAAGGATTGCACCGGATGCACGTGTCGACGTCACCGTGGGCATGCTGCGCAGGAGGCAACACCATGCAGGGCACTGACTGTAACAGGTTACAGGTTTCACGAGGTCAATCTCTCTCTCAATCTCTCAGTCTCTCAATCTCTCTCAATCTCTCTCAGTCTCTCAGTCTCTCTCAATCTCTCTCAGTCTCTCTCAGTCTCTCAATCTCTCTCAGTCTCTCAATCTCTCTCTCTCTCTCAGTCTCTCTCAGTCTCTCTCAGTCTCTCAATCTCTCAGTCTCTCAGTCTCTCTCTCTCTCTCAGTCTCTCAGTCTCTCAGTCTCTCAGTCTCTCAGTCTCTCTCTCTCTCTCAGTCTCTCAGTCTCTCAGTCTCTCAGTCTCTCAGTCTCTCTCTCTCTCTCAGTCTCTCAGTCTCTCAGTCTCTCTCAGTCTCTCTCAGTCTCTCAATCTCTCAGTCTCTCAGTCTCTCAGTCTCTCTCAGTCTCTCAGTCTCTCTCAGTCTATCAGTCTCTCTCAGTCTCTCTCAGTCTCTCTCAGTCTCTCAGTCTCTCAATCTCTCAGTCTCTCAGTCTCTCAGTCTCTTTCAGTCTCTCAGTCTCTCTCAGTCTATCAGTCTCTCTCAGTCTCTCTCAGTCTCTCTCAGTCTCTCAGTCTCTCAGTCTCTCTCAGTCTCTCTCAGTCTCTCAGTCTATCAGTCTCTCTCAGTCTCTCTCAGTCTCTCTCAGTCTCTCAGTCTCTCAGTCTCTCTCAGTCTCTCTCAGTCTCTCAGTCTCTCAGTCTCTCAGTCTCTCTCAGTCTATCAGTCTCTCTCTCAGTCTCTCTCAGTCTCTCTCAGTCTCTCAGTCTCTCAGTCTCTCAGTCTCTCTCTCAGTCTCTCTCAGTCTCTCAGTCTCTCTCAGTCTATCAGTCTCTCTCAGTCTATCAGTCTCTCTCTCAGTCTCTCTCAGTCTCTCAGTCTCTCTCAGTCTATCAGTCTCTCAGTCTCTCTCAGTCTCTCTCAGTCTCTCAGTCTCTCAGTCTATCAGTCTCTCAGTCTATCAGTCTCTCTCAGTCTCTCTCAGTCTCTCAGTCTCTCAGTCTCTCTCAGTCTCTCAGTCTCTCTCAGTCTATCAGTCTCTCTCAGTCTCTTTCAGTCTCTCTCAGTCTCTCTCAGTCTCTCTCAGTGTCTCTCAGTCTCTCAGTCTCTCTCTCTCTCTCAGTCTCTCTCAGTCTCTCTCAGTCTCTCTCAGTCTCTCTCAGTCTCTCAGTCTCTCTCAGTCTATCAGTCTCTCAGTCTCTCTCAGTCTCTCAGTCTCTCAGTCTCTCTCAGTCTCTCTCAGTCTCTCAGTCTCTCAGTCTCTCTCAGTGTCTCTCAGTCTCTCAGTCTCTCAGTCTCTCTCAGTCTATCAGTCTATCAGTCTCTCTCAGTCTCTCTCAGTCTCTCAGTCTCTCTCAGTCTCTCTCAGTCTCTCTCAGTCTCTCAGTCTCTCTCAGTCTCTCTCAGTCTATCAGTCTCTTTCAGTCTCTCTCAGTCTATCAGTCTCTCTCAGTCTCTCTCAGTCTCTCTCAGTCTCTCAGTCTCTCTCAGTCTATCAGTCTCTCTCAGTCTCTCTCAGTCTCTCAGTCTCTCTCAGTCTATCAGTCTCTCTCAGTCTCTCTCAGTCTCTCTCAGTCTCTCAGTCTCTCTCAGTCTCTCTCAGTCTATCAGTCTCTTTCAGTCTCTCTCAGTCTATCAGTCTCTCTCAGTCTCTCTCAGTCTCTCAGTCTCTCTCAGTCTATCAGTCTCTCTCAGTCTCTCTCAGTCTCTCTCAGTCTCTCAGTCTCTCTCAGTCTCTCTCAGTCTATCAGTCTCTCTCAGTCTCTCTCAGTCTCTCTCAGTCTATCAGTCTCTCTCAGTCTCTCTCAGTCTCTCTCAGTCTCTCTCAGTCTCTCAGTCTCTCTCAGTGTCTCTCAGTCTCTCAGTCTCTCTCTCTCTCTCAGTCTCTCTCAGTCTCTCTCAGTCTCTCTCAGTCTCTCTCAGTCTCTCAGTCTCTCTCAGTCTATCAGTCTCTCAGTCTCTCTCAGTCTCTCAGTCTCTCTCAGTCTATCAGTCTCTCAGTCTCTCTCTCTCTCTCAGTCTCTCTCAGTCTCTCTCAGTCTCTCTCAGTGTCTCTCAGTCTCTCAGTCTCTCAGTCTCTCTCAGTCTATCAGTCTATCAGTCTCTCTCAGTCTCTCTCAGTCTCTCTCAGTCTCTCAGTCTCTCTCAGTCTCTCTCAGTCTATCAGTCTCTTTCAGTCTCTCTCAGTCTATCAGTCTCTCTCAGTCTCTCTCAGTCTCTCTCAGTCTCTCTCAGTCTCTCAGTCTCTCTCAGTCTATCAGTCTCTCTCAGTCTCTCTCAGTCTCTCAGTCTCTCTCAGTCTATCAGTCTCTCTCAGTCTCTCTCAGTCTCTCTCAGTCTCTCAGTCTCTCTCAGTCTCTCTCAGTCTATCAGTCTCTTTCAGTCTCTCTCAGTCTATCAGTCTCTCTCAGTCTCTCTCAGTCTCTCAGTCTCTCTCAGTCTATCAGTCTCTCTCAGTCTCTCTCAGTCTCTCTCAGTCTCTCAGTCTCTCTCAGTCTCTCTCAGTCTATCAGTCTCTCTCAGTCTCTCTCAGTCTCTCTCAGTCTATCAGTCTCTCTCAGTCTCTCTCAGTCTCTCTCAGTCTCTCTCAGTCTCTCAGTCTCTCTCAGTCTCTCTCAGTCTATCAGTCTCTCTCAGTCTCTCTCAGTCTCTCTCAGTCTCTCTCAGTCTCTCAGTCTCTCTCAGTCTCTCTCAGTCTATCAGTCTCTCTCAGTCTCTCTCAGTCTCTCTCAGTCTCTCAGTCTCTCTCAGTCTCTCTCAGTCTATCAGTCTCTCTCAGTCTCTCTCAGTCTCTCTCAGTCTATCAGTCTCTCTCAGTCTCTCTCAGTCTCTCTCAGTCTCTCTCAGTCTCTCAGTCTCTCTCAGTCTCTCTCAGTCTATCAGTCTCTCTCAGTCTCTCTCAGTCTCTCTCAGTCTCTCTCAGTCTATCAGTCTCTCTCAGTCTCTCTCAGTCTCTCTCAGTCTCTCAGTCTCTCTCAGTCTCTCTCAGTCTCTCAGTCTCTCTCAGTCTCTCAGTCTCTCTCAGTCTCTCTCAGTCTCTCAGTCTCTCAGTCTCTCTCAGGGCCAGATGTACTAACGCTTTTGCGCCCACTTCAGGCGTATTTGTGTCGCAACGTGCGCGTAAAATCATGGCGAGGTATGTACAAACAGGCCGCAATGATGTAAAAGCGCAAACTGCATGTCGTGGGAGCTGAAAAGGGCAAATTGCGTTTTTCGTGTCATGCATATTTATTCATGGGAGGGTCGCGGGGAAAGTGGGAGTTTACCGTAAAGAGATGGGAGGGGAAGCGTAAAGAGCGCTTAATTACGTATTCCGCGGTATGTACAAACACCGGCAGTGATAGCGCGCCTCTATTTTGCGGTGAAAATTCTCCGCCTCTTAAAAGCAGGTGTAAACCTGGAAGCGGGTTTCCTCACATATGCCTCCTGGTGAAATGACAGCAGTAATCCGAGCAAGACGAAGACATCGGCCAAGGAGACGAGCTGACAGGAGTTTTGCCACAAGGATCACAGATTGCAGCCATGCAAGATTACAGTTACTGGAAGAAATCAAAGATGACATTGAATCTCCGACTCAGAGTTCACATTCCAGCAGTTGTTAAACTCATCGCTACATTACAAATATTGGCATCAGGATAATTTCAAACAGTCATAGCATCAGCAGTGGGAATATCGCAGTCTGCACTCAGCCGTATCATAGCACTAGTACTTACAGTTTACGGTATAGTGGGCGGAGAAAGGCGCTAATTACGGATGACTTGCAGGTTTTTGTAAATATGGCGTAAACTACGGTATCATTGCGTTCGCTATCTGCGGGTGAGCCATGGCGCTGATAACGCTACGTTCGCAAATGTACGTACATCTGGCCCTGAGTCTCTCAGTCTCTCTCAGTCTCTCAGTCTCTCTCAGTCTCTCAGTCTCTCTCAGTCTCTCTCAGTCTCTCTCAGTCTCTCTCAGTCTCTCTCAGTCTCTCTCAGTCTCTCTCAGTCTCTCAGTCTCTCTCAGTCTCTCTCAGTCTCTCTCAGTCTCTCTCAGTCTCTCTCAGTCTCTCAGTCTCTCAGTCTCTCTCAGTCTATCAGTCTCTCTCAGTCTCTCTCAGTCTCTCAGTCTCTCTCAGTCTCTCAGTCTCTCTCAGTCTCTCAGTCTCTCTCAGTCTATCAGTCTCTCTCAGTCTCTCTCAGTCTCTCAGTCTCTCTCAGTCTCTCAGTCTCTCTCAGTCTATCAGTCTCTCAGTCTCTCTCAGTCTCTCTCAGTCTCTCAGTCTCTCAGTCTCTCTCAGTCTCTCTCAGTCTCTCAGTCTCTCTCAGTCTCTCTCAGTCTCTCTCAGTCTCTCTCAGTCTATCAGTCTCTCAGTCTCTCTCAGTCTCTCTCAGTCTCTCTCAGTCTATCAGTCTCTCTCAGTCTCTCTCAGTCTCTCTCAGTCTCTCTCAGTCTCTCAGTCTCTCAGTCTCTCTCAGTCTCTCTCAGTGTCTCTCAGTCTCTCTCAGTCTCTCTCAGTGTCTCAGTCTGTCCCAGTGGTTTTCCACTCACTGCTGCTTATATATTAGCCCATGTATTGAATCATTTATGGCATATGTAAAACCTCAGTTTTATGAAGATGTCTACATTGGGTTCTGGCAGTTTTGCACCTACCACACCAAGACACGGCTTCCTCCTGGGGGGTCCTTTTGTGTCTTTTCTCTTCCATCTTGAAGTCGTCAGAGCATTGTGGCAATCGGGTGCCCTGCTTTAACTGGGAGGGAGAAGAGGGGATTTGATCAATCATGACTTCACCACCTGGTGAAAATGTATTCCTCCCATGTCCATCTGCACCACACATGCACCGCACGCCTCCGGCAATAAACCTAAAACACAGACACTATGCCCTTGTGCTCAGTGCCTTTGAACTCTGCACCATTAGTTCACATAAATAAAGCCCTAGAAGCCAAACCCCCTAAAGATTTATGGAACAAGATTACTTTTATCAAACCAAATGTGGGATTTTTTTTGTCATATTGCAGTCATAAGATAAGAAATATATCCAGAAATATCATCCACTAAAGACCCAGCAGGCTTTGCTGCTCAACCTTAGGACTGTAGATCATTGGTGGCCAAGCAGATGGTCATTTGTTAAAAAATGACCCACCATGCATCTCCCATACTGGGATGGTGTAAATAGGATGGAGAGAATTTGTCACACGAGAGGTGTGCTGTTCAGTTTGAAATGCTTGACAGAAAACATTGAGTTAGAGTTTACTCAGTTTTTATTCTAGCAAAGTCAAAATGTCCGTCACATCCCTCACACATTACTCACACAGCTTGGTTACGAATTATTAGTTGTCATTCTTTTCAATGTTACCTGTTTTCAAGTCCCACAGATTGTAGAGGAATATGTGTAAATGCTTTATTGTTTTGTCATACTGCCCATGGCTGCTGCTCCTCTGTCTGAGCCGCTCTGTTGTCTCTTAAGGCCCCCTCCCAAAAAACCCAGTCTGCTCTGATTGGTCAGTGTTTCCGGGTCTCCGCTGCTCCCTGCTGCACTCTCGTTGCCTGTATATTCCCTTGCATTGTAGCCTAGGCCACGTTTTGTTCATTTATTTTGAAAACGAATAAGCAACTCTGCTCAATCCTTTAGCAAGTACTAAGCTTCTGCAGTGAAAAGTTCCTGACACCGCCCATGTTCATGGATTTCTTTTCTTTCACGTCGCCGGGCCCAGAGTTTGAGCCTGTGCATTGAAACAGCAGCCACAGCAACCGCGCGGCGAATCAGCTGATTTGATTGGCGATCGACCAATGGTGTAACTTCATCACTCTGTGACTCACTGACTCAGCACAGACTTTGGCGTAAATAGACGTTATATGACAGTTTTAGTTTTACAGAAATTACAACATGCTGCACATTATCACAATTACATTTTACAGCGAGACAGAAAATCTTTGTTCATATATATTCAGATGTATCAGCTGGCACCAGAATACGTCTAGAAGAAGATAATAATAATAATAATAATAATAATAATAATAATAATAAAATAAAATCACGATTGTATGTGACAATTTCGTCACAGGCAATCATGATTTGATTTTATTTGACACACAGCATGTATACTTGCACTATATGTTTTAAATGTATGTAACATTGTACGTTTGGTATTTTTAGGTATGTTGTGATTGGTATGTGGCCAGGAAGAGTAGCTGCTACATTGTTCGCAGCTAATGGGGATCCGAATAAAGGAATAAAGGAATCGTACAGTACAACGTAGTGAAATTCAATTACTACATCTAACCCATCCCAGTATTAGGAGCAGTGGACAGCTTCATACAGCGTCCAGGAAGCAACTTGGGGTTCAGTGTTCAAGGACACTTTGACATGTGACATAATGCATCACACTAGGTCTTTTCTTTAGGTGGCAAACTGCAAGCACAGCTAATCATACATAATACCCCTCTGTGCTGAGAAGACCTATGTGGTTTTATCTCTACTGTTTAGGTTATAAGGGACTTTGAAGACTAACACCAATGCCAGTATGTCTGGATGTAAACTGCTGATGGCTGACGTTTTATGCCAGCATGTACAGCATTTTGTTCAACCTTCAAAAGTATTAGGACCGTTAAGTACAACGTGGGTGTGTTCTTGGTAGCCTTGGTCATCAGTTCCATTGGTTGTTATAACACTGAATTCACCAAAAGTAGTAGCAACAGAGATAGGTCAGACATAGGTCCAGCAGGTCAGGAAATGTGAGCAGTCAGACCTTTTTCATGTGTATTGTGGCGTTCTGAGACCTCAGCAATTACTTTGGTAGATAAATTGTTACCATCAGTGATAGAGCGGATGACCAGAGCTATTAAACACCAGTTCTGGTGTGATGGTTAATGACTGTACGCAGTAAGTTTAGAACCATATCTATTAAATGACTTTGAATCATTATTATTTATTATTAATATTATTATTAGGAGAGACTTTGTCTGACATGAGGGATCATGTTTGCTTACTTTTTCTGGCATTTACATATTGTTTAGTGCAGAGTCGGATAGATAACAACTTTCAGGAAGTTTCGCAGTCATAATTAGGGCTTGGATGAGCAATATTTACCAGTCAGAAACAGGTCATTATGGCAACTCTCACATGAAATAAAAACAGCATAAATCATACTGATTTAAAGTGTTTTTTTCAGCCAGCGTGAAGGCTTGTCATATCAATCTTAAAGCTGTATTAATCAGGTTTTACGGCCACTTACCTCTGGCTCTGTAGAGGCTCAAAGTTCCACTATGTTGACCAGCTAGTTGCTCATTGTATCTGTCTGATTGGTGTTTATCAGAGCTTTTTAGAGAGTTGTAAGACTGAACCAATCATTCAGGTTGTGAGCCGTACCTGGACGAGGCTAAAAGGCTCCGTAGAAGCTAAAGAGTAGGGACACTGCAGAGTCGGTGATATTTGTTTGCGGCTTTGACAGCTAGCCCTTTGACATTACACATAGTAATATGACACAATGTTGATGTAAACATATAGTCTGTCTATCACCAGACCAAGCTCAATCTTTTAAGATTGAGCATTAGCCTGGGGAGTCTGCTCTGTATTTTCTCTGCACAAGAGGCGGGACCAACGGGTATAGTTCAAATGACTCTGTAGCAACTGGATAGTCCTTCAACCAATCAGAGCAACGATCAGGGTGACGTAGAAGCGACAGCAGCATCAACGGGTTGCTGCGCTTCGGGGGCCGGCTTGTTGAATGTAAACAAGAAGCTGCTTGGTCGCTTTTCTGTCGTGAAAATGAATATGAACACACTGAGAAAAACCTGAGTATCATAATATGGGGAACAATTAAAATATCTAAAGCATAAATCAGCATCTGGAATGTATCCCTCCGTCGCAAAGTGAATGTGCTCCATAGCCATCATAAGATCCAGGCCAACACACAGCTCGGCTCTGAAAGGGAAAGTTACAGACACACACACACACACACACACACACACACACACACACACACACACACACACACACACACACATCCCCCCCTATTTTAATGGAGCTATCAGACCTGCTAATAGAAATATTATAAAACAAACTCACAATAAATGGGATTGGTTTTCTTATTGCCTTCCAGGGCAGATAGAATTGTATTGAAAAAAGCGATCCCATCTCCAAACAATGTGGCTGCCGACAGATGCTCACAGAAGAGTATCTTTTCAGAAACTCATTAAAATGAATGAGAAACACTAGATGGGGTTAAATGTTTTTTTTTTTCAGTAGCAAATGGGAATATGAAATTGATTGAACATGCTCAGAGAACGGGAGGTTGTAATGAAAATTATTGGCATCTTGTGTCTTTGATGGACAGCTCACTGCTGGCTTTGCTGACATTAGAAAATTTAATTTGACTTCACAGATATTGAGCCCTTTGTTGCTTATTCTTAAAATTAAACTAAAAGGGCAGAATTCAATTATGGTCTGCTGAAAAACAAGGATTCATAAAAGTTGGTCTATTCCTCAGCAGCCCACAGGACAAAGGGGGCTTCAAAGACCAATGATGGGGATTAATAAAAAATGGACTGCATCGTTTCCCTTTGTCCATCCCTGTCAGGTTATACATGTTGCATCATCGTTGACCCCTGATAGACCACACAGCTTCTACAACTCATCCTCTTAAAGTGCTCATATTATGCTTTTTGGCTTTTCCCCTTTATTGTGTTATATATCTTTTTGTGCATGTTATAGGTTTACAAAGTTCCCCCCCCCCCCCCCCCCCCCAAAGGGACTTACCATCTCCAACAGAAAACACTGTTCACTAACTGCTCCAAACAGCTCTGTTGTAGTCCAGCCTTTACTTCAGAGACAAACGTGGTCACTTTGGAACACACGTTATAATGCTCGCCTAGCTGCTAGCATGGCACGCCCTCATACTCTGCTTCTGACTGGCTAGTAGTCCTTACCTAGGTACTGTCAGGACACGCCCTCATACTCTGCTTCTGACTGGCTAGTAGTCCTTACCTAGGTACTGTCAGGACACGCCCTCATACTCTGCTTCTGACTGGCTAGTAGTCCTTACCTAGGTACTGTCAGGACACGCCCTCATACTCTGCTTCTGACTGGCTAGTAGTCCTTACCTAGGTACTGTCAGGACACGCCCTCATACTCTGCTTCTGACTGGCTAGTAGTCCTTACCTAGGTACTGTCAGGACACGCCCTCATACTCTGCTTCTGACTGGCTAGTAGTCCTTACCTAGGTACTGTCAGGACACGCCCTCATACTCTGCTTCTGACTGGCTAGTAGTCCTTACCTAGGTACTGTCAGGACACGCCCTCATACTCTGCTTCTGACTGGCTAGTAGTCCTTACCTAGGTACTGCGCATGTGCGACTCCCAACAAAGATGGAACAGAAGTGAGATGTCTCACTCTGTAGCTAAAACAGAGAGCTCAACACACAGGGTGAAAAGAGGAGCTGCAGCAATGTGCAGTACAACAAAAATATGGTATTTTCTGAAAATCAAACCACATAAACCTATTCTGGTACAACCTCAAAGTACAATAAATGGGTGGTGATGGCGCAGTGGATATGACACATACCTTTGGTGCGAGAGACCAGGGCTCGATTCCCACTGCGATACATCAACCAATGTGTCCCTGAGACTCTTAACTCTTAGTTGCTGCAGTGGCGTGTGACCTCTGACACACTATATATAGCAGCTGTAAGTCGCTTTGGATAAAAGTGTCAGCTAAATGACATGTTATATAATGTAATGTAATTATGAACCTGAAAATGAGCATAATATGAGCACTTTAAGATTCATAGCTGCTTTTCAATATGACTAATTAGACCATTAGACCAGCTATACTTTGAATATAAAGTCTCTGCTGTCCATCACACTGCATAATGGCCTCTGTGAGCATGGCATTCACCCAAAATTTGCACATTAGATGCTAACATTCTCCGTTTCAGATTTACTGTGAAGCAACGGAGCTAGAGTTCCACATGCTATATACTGCACTCTAACACAGAAACATACCTGGAAAGGATTGTTGTGATGTGGGGTGTTGATCCATGCATTAACATTGCAAATTCATTTGAATACACTCTAAATATAGTAAGATTTTTCTTCTTCCAAATTGAGGTTACTGGGACACAGGAAACGGTCCTGTCTTCAGCTGCAGTCCCTTGGGGGGGTTGTATGCTCAGCATCAAAGCACTGCGATTCGGAGCTACAAAAGAATAGGCACAGTTCTTCTTAAACACACACTTGATCGGTTTGCTTTACTGTCAAGAATACCAGCCAGCAGGCACATTTAGCAAGTTGCCATTGCTAATAAAATATGTTTAACCCTTGTGTTGTCTTCTGGTCGACCATGCACTTGTCCTTCTGGGTCAAAATTAACACCATATTTTCTGACGTTTTTGTCACTTTTTTCAATGTTTTTGTCACTTTTTTCCATGTTTTCGATGCTATTTTTCACTAACACCAACTTATTACCAATAGCTTTACACGTATTTTTGGAATTCATGGTCAATAAATCTCATTAATAGGAGCTTATACCTGATTTTGAAATAATGAATGATTTTGACTATTAGAGGCACGTATGTAGGTGGAGAATCACAGATGTGTGGATGTCAACGTTTAGTCAGGTTGTGAAACCATTTACAATTTTTCAAATGCTATGAAATTGAATACTCACAATTCAATGAAAGTAGTGATCAAGTACTTGCAATTGCACTTACTTTTTTGAGTAATTTGGTTAAAAAGAAAACCATATTTCTGATATAGAAGTTTTGAGAAGGGGTAGAATTTGACCCGAAGACAACAGGAGGGTTAAGGCGTAAAATATGAATTAATGAAAGGTCCAAACCAAATAAAAATAAAAAAAAAAACACAGAAATTATAGGATAGTTTTTTTCAAGTCTATCTCAACACAATATTCACATGCCACATTTACATTGAGAGAATTATTGATCATTCCTCCCCTCAGTACTGGCTGTGAAGCACTAACTACTTACTGTAATACTACTACACAGTTTTCAGTTCAGAAAAGTTATGTTCCAAAATGTAGTTTTATTACAAACTTCCCTGTTTGCTGACACAGACAGACTGAAACATGAGGGAGGGAGGGAGGGCTTCTTCCTGGCAGGTGCATGTAGGTTTGATGCAGGGACACAACACCTGCAGTTATTCAGGTAGTCCATTACTTTTCGGACTGAAATGTCTTAGCAAATATGGAATGGATTGCCATTAAATATTTGATGTATTTGATGATGTACCCTGATGCAGGGGCGTCGGACTGGAGGGGAAAAGGGGACTGAGTACCCAGGGCCCTCATGTGAGGAGGGCCCAAAAAGATGCTAGAATGAATAGCTGTGGATGCGGGGAGGGGCCCATAGAAAATGCCTTTCTACAGGGGCCAGAATAATGTGCTACGCCCCTGCCCTGATGAAGTTTGTGATCCCATTACTTTTCCTTCTTCACCTAGCCTGACGAACTTCCGGCAAATTTGAGATTTGCTCTGCAAGTCCGTCTGGCCAAGAACCCATTCAAGCCCGTTTCCAATGTCCCCAAAATCGAGGCACCAATCACAACCGTTGAGGCGGCTTTACACAAATCACAACCGTGGATGCCGCTGTCGCTGCTTCGTCACCCGGATCGTTGGTCTGATTGGTTGAAGGACTATCCAGTTGCGCCCAGAGGCATTTGAGCGGCATCCGTTGGTGACGCCTCTTTGGAAATATTCTTCACCACCAGTTGGTTCACATTTGTGGTTTTAAGGGAAATGTCTGACAACTATTGGATGGATTGTCCTGAAATTTGGTTCATCACTTTCGGCAAGTGTTGTCCCTAGCACCAATAGTAAGCATCATGTTGCAGCGCGGCAACAGTATTTTCACATTGTGTTATTACTACTTTTACTAAAGCAAACGATCTGAGTACTTCTTCCACCTCTGTGTTAGCTTAAAATCATGTGTGGACAGTACCACCACTTACACTTGATGTCTCATCTGAAGAGCCAAAGCTATGGCTCACCACATAATATCTTATTTTGTCGCCATAGTCTACATATTGACAGGATTGTGGGTTGTATTGCACAGGATATTTTTTGGGACCTCAACAATTAGGGATGGGTCCGATCCGATCCAGTATCGGTATCGGGACCGATACCAGTGTAATTTCACGTATCGGATTTTCCCGATCCAACCTGCAGAAATATCCGATATCCATGAGCAATGTCTGCTTTAATGTTGTCTGCTGAAATCACTCCAAAAGTGATTCCCACCGGCTGGTCTGCTGGCTGGCTGCAAACTGTGGAATAGATTTCCTGAATGGAGGCGCGGCTCAGGGGGCATGTCTTTCACCCCGGAGAGCGGGGATTGCGTCCCGTGTGTGGCAGTCTCAGCCCAGTCTCATGGCAGCTCGTGAAATTATTGAGGGTGTATGTGTGTGTGTGTGTCTGTCTGTCTGTCTGTGTGTCTGTCTGTCTGTCTGTCTGTGTGTGTGTCTGTCTGTGTGTCTGTCTGTCTGTCTGTGTGTCTGTGTGTGTGTGTGTGTGTGTGTAAGATGTTTACACTTGCATTTTTCTTATATTTCAAGACTCAAGTATTTTACATTTTGGGAATGTAATAAATATTGACATGACAATCAATCTGAAACCCTTACAGTTGCATATCTGTTTTCAGAATGGGATTTTCTGACTTCTTTTCTAGTAGTATCGGTATCGGCCAATATCCAAATTCAGGTATCGGGATCAGATTATTGATGACAAACTGACCGAAGAGCCGATTACTAACCCGATTCGTGTCACTGAGCCGGGAGAATCGAGTGCCATATGTCAATGTCACTCCTGTTTTGCAGGAACGCCCTGGAGTGGTGGTAGAATCAATCAGGAAATGGACTACCTCGAGCCGACCGAAAGAGTTGTTAAGAGAGTTGTAGAGACCGTGCACCAGGCTACTGTAACCGTTAACAACCACTCAAGTCTATAACTGATTGTGTTCGGCAATTCACACATTTCACACAGGGAAGTAGCCTACATCACATATAAATACAGGAACGCCCTGATCACATTCACACAGTTCCCCATTCATACCTGGAAGCTGCCCAGTACAACCACAGTCTGATCTGCTGGCCACTGAGCAGCTCCACTGGAGCAGTTGGGGTTAAGGGCCTTGCTCAAGGGCACCTCAGTGGTGGTAATGAGGGAGGGACACTTTCACTTTTCCTCACCCAGATTTGATCCTGTCGGTGTGGGGATTGAACCGACGACCTCACGGTCACAAGCTCACTTCTCTAACCTTTAGGCCACCACTGCCCCCAAATCTTAACTTCACTGCCTCAAACTTATCTTAGTTATGTTTCAAACTTATCTTAGTTATGTTAAGTTAAATGTATTATGGTAGGCAGGCTGTGTCGAGGAGAGACCACGGTGCACCAGGCAACTGACCGAGACTGTAACTGTGCCTAATGCACGAGTCTATGTAATCAAACGGTTGTCTAAAGGTTCTCGGCAAGTTTGAGTTGTCAACTGATCCCAGAAACCTTTATTTCTCGTGCATCTTAACAAATTCACAGGCTTCATTACCGATGGATATCACATACAAACAAATACACGCCATGTTATCTTGGTAGTTATGTATAATCACCCCCCAGCCGCAGGCACGTGAACCAGCGACCGAATCTATAGACTCGGTTCGCCAACCAAAAACTGTTGAACCGACTTGTGTAAAAGAGCCGGTTGTCACATCACTAGATCGGATCGGAAGGGAAAAAATGTGGATCGGTGCATCCCTATCAACAATAGTCTCTCCGCAGCAGAAGGTGAGGAGTGGAAGTCACGCTGCCAAGGAAGCAGAGAAGAAGTGCTGCCATGTTAAAGGGGCTTAGTGTACAAGCAGGAGCCAGTGGAAAGAAATGCATTCTTTCAGCGGCGGCGAGGCTGCACAGGGGACAGTGGCACGAAGTGCAGCGGGGCAGCGTGTCCATGAGCGCCGACGTGCAACCAATGTTTTTGTTGGTAGGGTTAGAATTTGGGTCAGGGTTATGGTGGTTATGCTTTTTTAATCAATCAATCCCAGCTCATTCACGCTTCGAACTGGCTGTTGATTGTTTGACTGTACACTGAACACAATCGGTCCGAAGAGCCACAGCCACATGAGAACACATTTACTGAGACTCTCTTCACAGGAGATGAGTTAAGGTCTGCCCAAAGCCAGGCAGCTAGTGTATATAGTGTGGCATTTTGCTTTTGTTTGTGTTTTTGCTTGCCTGGCACAAACGCTGAAGACTCCTCCTAGCACACCTGAGGCACATCTCCTAATCAGGGGAGATGCTGGATTGGCACGAGGATGCCCTCCAAACACACGGCAAACATTTTAACCGGCAGCTGACTGGACGAACGCGTCATCGGATTTTACAACCGAGCATAATGGCAGCTCGTTCGGAATACGATCTCATATTCTACTAACATAGTTCACTGAAACATGTTTCTGAAAACATTTTAAGGAGAAATAGGCCGTGCAGTTGCTGAATCTGTCTTCATTACAGATCGACAAAGGTCAGTTTAGAAGATTTTTTTTAGATTTTGAGAGGCGTTCTTCGTGCTCATCCCGCTCGTCATTTCTGGGTTAGCTCTCCACCAATCAGATTGGTCCTTGAGTCAGACTGCCAGCCCTCTGAGTCAACAAGTGAAATCGTCCAAAATGAAGGCCGACGGCTCCTCAGACTGAACACACAGAACAGACTCGAGTCACCGACCTCACCAGACTGTCTGACGGCCGATTATCGGGTTGGTGTGTCAGCGCCTTTACAATGCCTCCATCTGATCTTTCTAATGAAAAGCTTGCTAAGATTTATCCCAATTTAAACCCCAACTATAACAGAGGCACACCTTTTGGACTGGTCCAATACTATCCTCCTACTGGACTTCTATTGTTGCAACATTTTTAGAGATATTTGGAATACAGTCGGAACCGCAGCAATCTTTGGTGATGTTAAAAGAGACTTAAATTGATCCAAACAACAGGCTAATGGTGTGGCTTTCACTTTGTTAGTAGCCAAGATCAAAAGTCTATTGATGAAATAATTTACTAAAAAGAACAATATAAAATACATGTTATTCTCTAGCATGGCCAATCACCACCAACAGTTACCAACAGTACATTAAAGTCCTTATCAGTGAGGCGTCAGCTACCCAACTTACAAAAGATAAGAGTTATATGTCCCTTTGGTTGAAGACGTGGTAATGTACTACGACATTTGGATTACCCTGTAAAAGGAGACTGTGAGATAACTCAAACTCAAAGGCCTCGCAGCAACCGAAGTCCATCAAAACACAGAAAAACTCAAATCTCATTGTCACGGAGACAGTGTAAGACTGGGCAAATCCATGTGGGCGTCCTATTTTCCTCTAATCCATCTTTCAACTGGTAAAGCTTCCCAACGTTTGGTCAAAGTTGCGTGATACACTCGCCGCAGCGAGATAGATGTATGATGACTGCATAGTCTGACTCACACGCAGTAGACATGCCCAACCTCCAACCACAGCGCATATTTCAAAATCATTCATGCTTTTCCAACAGAGCCCATGAGCCCATTGACTCTGTCCTAAAGACAGATTGACTATAGGCCTTTGCCTAAAAATACATTTGCATGTCAGGAATTCGTACAGAGTGAAATGCTTCTCCCTGAAGTTTAACAAATAGAATTTATGTGTTTCCAGCTTTACCAGCCTTGGAGTTCCATCACACTGCACAATGCTCCAAATTTCTGATTTTATTAATTGAAAATGTTTAAACATTAATGAGCATCTCTGTAAAACTTTACAATAAGGTACACAAACAAATAGGTAGTTAATGATTAGGTACTGTTTTTGAAAGGGTAGTTACCCTTTGTCAGAAGGGTAACGAATGATTAATTACCCTTTTTCAAAAGGGTAATTACCCTTTTTCAGAAGGTTAGTTACCCTTTTTCAGAAGGGTAACGAATGATTAGTTACCCTTTTTGAAAAGGGCAGAAGGGTAACGAATGATTAGTTACCCTTTTTGAAAAGGGTAGTTACCCTTTTTCAGAAGGGTAGTTACCCTTTTTCAGAAGGGTAGTTACCTTTTTTCAGAAGGGTAACTAATGATTAGTTACCCTTTTTCAGAAGGGTAGTTACCTTTTTTCAGAAGGGTAACTAATGATTAGTTACCCTTTTTCAAAAGGGTAGTTACCCTGGGGTAAAGGGTAACTACCCTGTTCAAAAAGGGTAAAAGGGTAACTAATCATTCGTTGCCCTTCTGAAAAAGGGTAACTAACCCTTCTGAAAAAGGGTAACTACCCTTTTAAAAACAGTACCTAATCATTAACTACGTATTTGGTTGTGTACCTTATTGTAAAGTGTTACCAGCATCTCAATGTGCAACAGACTCTCACTCCCACCTGGTAAAATATGGATGCTTGGTCAGGTGCCTTTGTCGTTGTTAAAGTCTCCTTTAACGTCATATAACGCACTTTATCTAAACACACTTGGTCTGGACTATTGGCGTCCCTTTTGACGCAGTCAAAGGTTGTAGGTGGGCTTACGTCTCAGTGACACGCGGGAATAACGAGACGGTTAAAGAAGAAAGCGACTTTAGGAAAGGTGCCACGCGGGCCACGATCCCCGGTCTCCTGGGTGAAAGTCCTGTTTCCCCCTTACATACTACTCGCTAAACCCCCGTGTAGCTGCTGCTCTCCTCGGTACGTTCTACAAACACGCTGAAGGGCGCTTTTTTTGTCGCTTCAGACGCTGACAGCCACTGTTCCAACGGGTTGGAATGTGCATCAAAATACATTGTGATACATAATTATCATCATGACTGATTATTGCCCATCGTTTTTGGAGAACACCTAGAATGTTGTACAGGGATTAATTGTTGAAACTTGGAAGAGAGTCAGCATTTCTACAGCTATATTTAAAAGTATCCTTTTCTGAAACGGCAACAGAGGTTCTTTCTTAGAAAGCTGAATCTTTAGAATAAAGAATAATTTTGAATAGAAGGTTAAAAAAAGGTTGTTAGTACAAGCAGTAATTACGACCAATACTTACATTTAATTGTTAGGTTGCACCTTCTAGCGCTACAGTAATTATGACGTAATCGATGCAGGACCAAAATAGTCAGTTAAGAGTGGGTGGGAGGGTTGTTGGATATGGGTTTGACAAACAGGACTTTCACCTAAGAGGCTGGTGTTCCATTTCAAAATAAAAGTAAACGTCACGTGCGTAATGACGTCAACAACGTAAGAAATCTACAAATTTGAGCCCAGACCACCATCTTTTTCTAAACCTAAGCAAGAAGTCTTTGTGCCTAAACCTAACCAAACTGCGACCGGTTCACAACGTTAACAACGTGTTTAAAAACTGCAACTGTCATGTTTAGATGTGAGGATGGAAAACGCTATCTTCAGCCACATTTGTGGGCGCTAATATAGGAGACGTGACTGTAGGTTATATTAGAGGGTCCTATGGTTTGGAGGACTTGTTGAACCTCAAATTCAACAGGTTGATCCCCTACAGCTCACACAACATCTGCTGTAGTCATTACTAATGACATAACGCTTTATCATAGTTAAGTGCTAATAGTCATACATAAAAGTAAGCATTGCTTTTTGCTTAATCGAGTCGATCCTCCCCTGTTTAAACCCCATGTCAGCATTTTCCTGCACACCTAATGTCTGTTTCTGTGTCAGATGGCTTTCTCATTTACTGCGCCCACCTGCCAGAGAGCGCAAAAAGAAGACTGCACCCATCAAGCCAGAGCGGAAAGCCCAAGGAAGAAGTAGTGAGGCCCTGGGGAGGCCGTCATCCTCAGGTTACGAAGCTGAACATAACTCTCAGTTTGGACACACAGAGGCTGATTAAAGCCAGAGGTAGAGGAAGCAGGGGGGATGGGTGAAGGGCCAGACGGAGGCTGGAGAACTGACAGGAAGAGAAAAAGACTTAAGGCAAACTATTAAACAGTAAAACTAGTAGCAATAAATAAAATGTGTATCATTGTGTCAGTCACATGCGATCTAAGCCAACACCAACCAAATCAAGATGCTTCCTCCTGTTACACATAGGAAAATAACACAGTTACGGAACATTGGCACTAAACTACGTGCTCGACAGAATACTGTGAGAACGTTAGAGGCAACATTTGTCTCCAGATATATTGAAAAGTAAACCAGATAAGAAAAAGAATCCCAAGTTCTGATCATAGTGGAGGCCGTGGTGAATCTTCAGCCCTGATCATCATCAAGCTGACTACTGTTACTGAGACATGTTCTTCTTTAAAGGTGCCCTGCCACACAAAACCGTTTTTACTTGAATTTTTTGAAATGCTCATTAATATTCATGAGCTCGCCCAGTTGCGCTGGGTAAAGGATGCTGATAGCCAGGCTCTCATTGGCTAGCTGTTAGCCAGTCAGAGTCAAGCAGCTTAGCTCGTTGAATATTAATGTGAACTGGCACAAATGGAGCTGAGTCTCCCTGCAGGCTTTCTATACTGCGCTATAATGGCTTGAAACAAGGTAACCAAGGTTACAGAGTCCGTGGTAGAACTTCAGACATTACCACAAAGTAATGAAATACGTGTGGCAGGGCACCTTTAATGATGGTTTTGCCTTTAATTGATAGCCCAGCTGAAGACAGGAATGGGGGGGGAGCGAGAGGGGGGGTCTACATGCAGCAAAGGCCACGGGTCGGACTGGAACCCGGGCCACTGCGGTAAGGACTGAGCCTTAGTATACAGGGCGAACGCTCAACCAGGTGAGCTACCAGAGTCCCCGTCAAGACATGTTCTATTATATTACTGGTTTCAGCTGTAATGCAGTCTTCTCAGCGGGGGTCATAGCTCTGCATGCTGCCTCATAAAACAGAAACTCACTCATCTCTCTGTCTTTTCATCTTTTTCTGTCTCACCTTTCCTTTTGAGTATACGACTGCATGTTTCCTGAAGATGGAGCGGAGGTTTCCATTCTGAGCTGGTAATCCCCACAGACCAGACCTTTTACAGCTGGTGTTTCACCTCACTATTCATCTAACATGTGTGACTGTAACTAAAGTGAGAGGATGTTGATGAGTTATTTGAGCCTTACAGAACGATGGGTTTCTCCATTGTTAAGTCACTGACAGGAGTTGTGTTTAACGTCTGGCAGGAGGACGAGGAACTGGGGAGACCTGGAGGAACTGAGCTGAATAAACTGTGTTCACCACCAGATGGTTGGGCTTCACTGAAAAATGACTTTCCTGTCGTTTCCAGCACTTACACTGTGTCAAACCCGGGCTAAAATCCCTCGGCATGCATGAAACATCAAGAGACTGTAACAGTGTGTTGCTGCTGTTTTCTCTGATCATGTCCCGCCTTCTCCTCAGCCATGATGCTATAACATCTGTTGGGTTTTACTGAGATACAATGTCACCTGATCTATATTCATTTAGTCATAAAAGTATGTGCTTTAAGAAAATGATGAAACATTTAACTTCTTGCATAAAATGCAAATTGAAGAAGTTTTCGGAATCGTTTGACATTTTGAGAAATATGCTTATTAACTTTCTTGCAAAGAGTTAGATGAGACCTTCATGTCTGTACGCTGGTACTACATAGCTCTGTAACCAGTCGTTATGCTAAGTGTGCAATAGAGCCATACTAATCCGCCTACTTCCTTGGCGTGGATCTATCCATCCTCACCTGACTTCACTCTCTCCTAATCAACGGTTTCCTCCATACGTCCGGCCCATTAACTTTGTCCTGGCTGGTAGCAACATGAAGCAGCATGTGAGGGCCCTCTGTCCCCATGATTCAGAGACACACCTATGGTTGTACGTCATAAATAAAGCCATATTCGTCAAGCCTCATCATCTCTATTTAGAGCAATATTGCTCTAAACGCGTGCATAGTAACAATAAATATCTGAAACGGAAACATCAGTTGTCCCTGCTACATTCTTATCGATGTACCATGGTGACGCTCAATCTTCTGTCAACCAATCCTGGAGAGAAATTCTACACTAAGCTACTACCTGCTCATGCTATCTTCATATTTAACTCTCAGACCTGAGAGTGGTCTGAGAGTCGATCTTCTCATCTAACTCTTGGGGGGAAAAGGGAATACATGTGTTTCCCAAAATGCTGGACTGCTGCCTTAAGTTCTCAGTAATATCTCTCTGTGACGTGTGTGTTTGTGGTAAATATAGTTTCATTAGAGCCTAAAGATGCCCGATCGAAGCCCCACAATCCCGCCCTGCACTGGCAGCTGCTGCCGTGGTCTTGCTCGACACCCCTGCACTGCTACAACTATTATTTCTAGTCATAGTTCTATTATCTTTATTGTTTCTATAAGTGCCATGGTGCATCATACCAACTGCGACACAGACCCTAACCCTCATACCAAACGATACAGAACGCTGATAATAAAATCCATCCTGTACATATTGTTAACACTTTTTAAGGATGTACATGGTACAGCAAGATATTTGTTGTGTGGTTAAATATGAAACAACCTTGAATGTCATTGTACACATAGAGGCCTATTTTTACTACTCCTGGGTGTAAAACCAGACTGTCTCACTGTGAAATGAACTGTCAGGTCAATACAGAAAGTTGCATTATAAGCACATACAGTATGATAGGAGATCCCTTGGGAGAGCAGTTTGAGTTTCTATTCTGGAGAGTACATGTCTCTCCATAGATCCTCATGCAGTATTTCAGAGCAGCTCACAGTGCTGCTAGTCATTAGAGGAAATTATTTCATGGATCCTCCACCTGTCAAAGTCAGCAGAAGACACAACATATTTTTGTCTTTGCTCCCCGTTTTTCCATCCCTTGTCCCCTGGTGTCAGCATTTTTAGATAATATTCGTCACGAGACCAATGCCGACCTTACACAGGGCTCTCAAGTGTCACGCATTGAGCGTGACAGTCACTAATTTCGGTCTTTTGTCACGCACTCCTGCCACACATTGTATTTCTCACACGGAAAAACTATTTATAATATATTTAATATGCCGCAGAGCCCCAAATTTCTCTGGCCGCACCGCTCTCACTATGGACCAGACGCGGCGTCAGCTGATTTTGCCGAGGCTTCAGCTTGAATGTTTTGAGTGTAGCCCTGAATGTATTTTGAAAAGTTGACGACAAAAATGAAACGTGGCTTAGTGTCCACTCACTGTAAAAGCTGTGCAGCTTCAGGTTTATCGATGTGTTCTGCTGTGGAGATGCTGCAGCAGATGTGTTGCGTTTTAGCACCATTAATTCTGCCGTATAGTTTCTGTTCTCCACCTCTGACGTAGAGCAGCGTTCAGCCACTTCACTAAACGTAGTCTCATTCAGAGACCAGAGACCCAGACGGGGATCTGGTCTGTCAGAAGGTCTGAGGTCTACCGTATCAGCAGAGCAATCACGTAATGCACAGCAGACTATTGTGCAGGTGGATTATTTTCTGAAATATTGTGACTGTATTCTTGTAATATCCTATTATCACTTTATTTTTCACAAAATATCACGACTCCTCCAAATCTCAGAGAGCATGGGATGAGTTATATTTTGAATGTGCAAATGTTTTGGACATGAGCAGAAATCTTGCTCAAACACATCTGAAATATTAAAGTCCAGGGGTTTATTAATCCATTAAAATTAATAATCTGTAATTGAGGTGAATAATTGTCATATGCACATTTAAGGAGGTTACTTCCCCAACAAAAGATGCAAAAGAGAAGGTAAGAGTAAATGATGCCTAAACATGTGTGCTGACTGATATAATTAGGAAAGTTGATCCAAAGGAGAATAAATATTTGAAACCAATACAGAATACCTGAGAGACAAATTACTGCAATATATTCCATTATGTTTTTATATTTGAATTGTACTTTGTGTCCCTTTACATAAAGATATTTCCAGCATATTGATTCAGAAAAAAGGTACTAATAGGTGCATACAAATTCACCACAATGCAGGAAATGAAGTGTTTAATGCTCAACATTTTCTGGGGGTGGACCCCCAGAACCCCCCATCATAAGTCACCAAACAAATCTGGAACCAGAACCCTGTCCTTTGGGTTGCCAGGCCAGTTATGATTAGACCAAATGTTGGTGCCATCTAACTAACATCTACAAACTGCAAGCTATAATGAACATACACTGGCTATTGACAAGCTGGGTGTGGGGGGGGGGGGGGGATGTCAGTCTTGCCTGTCTTCAAAACTTGAGAGCCCTGCTTACACCAAACAACTTATCAAGTGATTTCACTGTTGCAGACTAATTTCCAATATCGTAAAGAAATCCTGAGAGTCTTGCTAGAGTCAGGGCGCTCCCATCGTAAGGTCATAAAACTCAGTCCCAGTCAGTCTTTCTCCCGACTGGACATTCCGTCAAAATCAAACGTGTTTGATGTTTGAAGTCTTGGTAGTGAAGTTAAATCACGTGAACATTGTTAATAACCAATGGGTGCGCTCCTTCTAGCGCCAAACAGGAAGCAGCAAACAGCTGGACCCATTGGTGTTTATAGTTGCTATGGCGCCGTGCTAAGCTAAACGCTAACAAGGGAAAGTTGCTGATTTTCAACCCTTCTGAAGCGAGTCATCCAACGGGAGATTTACTGGCAGATAAACACAGACCTCCGGGTACTGGAGACATTCATCTGCATGTACGGCAGAACAGGAAATCTGCAGACTAGCTAGTTACCAGCTAAAGCTAGCGGTAGCTAGCTAGCTTAATTAAAGTTTTCAAAACAAATCTAGTTGTAGTCTTACAATGTGTGACCCTGCAAGATCCCCAGTCTTTACATTTTATGACAGTCTTTAACGTTAGATGTGAGATGATTGTCTTTAGATGTATTTACAAAGTCTTCTAGTGTCTGGTAGGCATAAGATGATATCCATATTTTCAGACATCCCTGCACTCAAAATGTCTGATTCTTGAAAGTCATCTAATCCTTCAGATTTGTGAATTTCAAAGCTTTGTCGTTCAACTAAGCTTTCATTTAGCATTCTGATACACTGGTGAAGGCACGGATTAGAGTAACCCGATTACCGGCCTGTTCTGCATCTGTGAGAGGTTTTTATAATGTACACGAGACAAAGATTGTAATTAGTACGTCGTCATTCCCCAGAGGAGCAAAGGTTAAAGCTCTTCTGCGATTATACTCTTATACCAAAATGTGGTTCATTTAAACACAGGAAGTGCTGGTGCTACTGAAAGACATAAATATGTCCCAAAGTCCTCCACACTGTCAGTGGAAATCAGACAAGAAGCTGCAGCCAAACGTTCCCCGACCATTATCAGGGTGCGGATGTGGAGCTAATGTTTGGTATGTTGTGGTATTAAAGGTGCTGTAGGTAGGATTGTGAAGATCCAGGACTTAGCCAAACAATTTGAACATTGACAACTTCTCAGTCCCTCCCCCCTTTCCGCTAAAGCCCAAAATGGTCTCCTAAGCCCCTCCCCCCACAAGGGAGAATGAACGCGTGTGCATGAGCAGTGATTGACACGGTTAGACACACACACCCCCTGGCCCTGATTGGGGCATCTGAACAGGGAGCGGTGGATTTTTGTAAATCTCACTCCAGGCTGTAGGTGGAGCCAGAGGAGCTGGATTTATTTTTAAATGACCTGCTTCATGTAGTTCTACTGGAACATAGGGTCAGTTTCAACAGATATGACAGAAAGTTGGTTTTATAATTCTTACCTACTGCACCTTTAAGGAGTGCAGCACTGATGGCGTCTGTCAGCCATCTAAAGCTATCACAGCACCAGGTCAGCGTGCACAGAGAGGAGACGCACAGAATGGTTGGGATGATCAGACAGGAAGTGCTTTGAACCATACTCCTCATAAATCCACCAGAGGTTAGAACGCCAACACAGAGATAGAGGAAGCGGACGGACATCCGGCCGTAAAGAGGGACATCCGGCAGCACCAGAGCGAAGTGAATCATTGTCGATATAGACTAAAGTAGTTATGATAGTTGTGATAAATGAGCACAAAAGGTTTGTAATTGCCTTTGGGCTCTGACTTGTTGGACAGCTGAAAATACGAGTCCCACTCAGCAGGGACCATTAGAGGCGTGAGTCTTGTGTACATTCACAGTGGTAGCATCAGGGAAACAGGGGGCGGGCCCAGTCTTTAGCATTTCTTACTAATAATCTATTGAACTTGCCCTGGGTAATGACCTAATTCTCATTGAGCCTCCCAGTGTGCCACTGTGCCTCCATCTCCACCGCTGCCTCCCGCTTCCCTTCACTCATTGCTGCAGTTACTCAAGAAGCAAAGGGACGGACATGGAGCAAGCAGGAGGACGCAGCAGCTGGACAATGGCAGCATGAGAAGTCTGACGTGAGAGAGAAGTCCTTGGAAGGTCGTCACGCCTGGCTTCATCATCTCAGCTCAGTGTGTGTGTGTGTGTGTGTGGGGGGGAATCAAGTCTCTACCTTCTGTGCAGTGATAAGAACTGGGGGAAATACCCGACAACAGAACAGAACTTAACATGTTACATCAATATATATATACATAAATATGTATAGACCATAACAAAGAAAGGATGAAATAATTGTTAAAGGGGAAGTCTGTTTGTCAAATGATAATAGTCATTTTGACCTTCTTGTAGTGTAAGTTAAAGGACATTGTGTGATTGAGTACCACTCACACACACTCACACATTGTCATCATATCTAACAGCAGCTGTCGTGAGATGTAATATGAACTGATTTACTGAAGAAAAAAGGCTGCGTTCAAGTGAAGCGTGTGAGCTCCTTTCTTGGTTTGACAGCCTCATCATTCCTCAGGCTTGCTGCACGTACTGGAGGCTGGAGGGTAATCAGAAATAAATTGTCCAGACTGCAGGCGACCCCCTGCCTGTCCCACTCACTGCCTGCCATTTGGACTAATCCCCCATCATCGTTGAGAAGTGTAATGGACGGCAAACCTCTGAAGCATCCCACAAAGTAATATTCTCAGTGATGAGACAATCTTCAAAGAGCAGAAACAACTCTGACACCTCAAATCTCCTTACTTTCCTCACCATTAATCATGTTACGTTCCTTATACTGTAGTTTAGATTTTCCTTTTTTTTAGGGGGGTTGGGGAGGCACATTATCAACTGCTGCTGACAAAGAGTGTGTGTGTCAAATTGATAAATAATGTATATAAAATGGCAGAGCTGGTGTATAAAAGGGAGCTAGGTCATCATAACCCTCTGATAAATGGAATCCCATTAGCCACGGGTCCATGATTCACAATACTGAATAGATTATTGTTGCCATCCAGCATCATAACCTGCACTACCTACACCAGTGTTGAAATCTCCAACAGATCCCAGCACGTTTCTGTCAGATTCCTCTGAGCCTTTATTCTGATCAACATTTGATACGTACATGAGTGGCAGAGCCAGGGTGAACAACACAGTCTCACGGCAGTTTGTGAAATGGTCACGTAATGTAATCTATTGAATCGTGTACATGGACACGTTTATCTCCTTTTTTCGTGATGGTCAGCACGTTTTTTACAACCTGATCTCATAGAATTCCGTGAAATGAACACGGCCCCTTAAGTTAAAGGTGCAGTAGGTAAGACTTATAAAACTACCTTTCTGTCATATTAGCTGAAACTGACCCTATGTTCCAGTAGAACTACATGAAGCAGGTCATTCCTCTGGCTCCACCTACAGCCTGGAGTGAGATTTGCAAAATTCCACCGCTCCCTGTTCAGATGCACCAATCAGGGCCAGGGGGGGGGGTGTCTAACTGTGTGTCAATCACTGCTCATGCACACGCATTCATTCTCCCTTGTGGGGGGAGGGGCTTAGGAGGCCGTTTGGCCTCTAGCAGAAAGGGGGGAGGGACTGAGAAGTTGTTGATGTTCAAATTCTTTGGCTAAATCCTGGATCTTCACAATCGTATACCTACAGCACCTTTAAGGAAAAGGTCGTGGGTGGGCTTACGTTTCCATGACACGCGGGACACAATCCCCGGTCTCCTGGGTGAAAGTCCTGTGTTTGACCCATCCGCCCCCCTAACCAACCTCCCTATGCAGATTTTCGGGCTTTCATACTATTCGCTACCGTAGTCGCTCTTAATGAATCGTGCTGTGATTACAAAAGATGCTTCCCATTGAAATACATTAGTTTAAAAAAACGTGTTCACCATCACTAAAAAAAAAGGAGATAAACGTGTCCGTGTACACAAATCAATAGATTAAATTATGTGAACATTTCACGAACTGCCGTGAGAGTGAAACAACAACAGAAATGAACACGTTATATTATAGTACATGTCCATCATGCATGACAGCACCACTGTGTCCATGAGAAAATTAAGTTTGGTAAATTAAACAGTTTTGATACTGATACACTTCAAATTCCCTCTAGCCTTCCCATGTTTGGAAGGTGTGTGTGTGTGTGTGTGTGTGTGTGTGTGTGTGTGTGTGTGTGTGTGTGTGTGTGTGTGTGTGTGTGTGTGTGTGTGTGTGTGTGTGTGTGTGTGTGTGTGTGTGTGTGTGTGAGATGATACATGGATGCCATGCTGCACAGGGGCACTCACACTCACATTTCACTCTCATTAAAGGAACACGCCAACTTATTGGGACTTTGTCTTATTCCCCGTATCCCCCAGAGTTAGATAAGTCCATACATACCCTTCTCATCTCCGTGTGTGTTGTATTTCTGTCTGACTCACCCACCGCTAGCCTAGTGTAACGTATATATTAGTATTTTTTGTGACTCATTTAAAGCCAATCCCTGATGTATTTCCTTTGCCTGTGGCAGTAAATACGGTTATACAGTATGTTTTGTTTTGGTAGTCTTTGGCAATCGACTTATAATGTGGTTTAGGTATGAAGACATGTTGGCCTGTCCATGGGCAGCCCCCTCACTCTCACATCGCTCTGGTAATTAATGTTTTCTGTCAAATGATTTATTGTTGGTGGAAAGTAACTACATACTGTACACATTCACTCAAGTAGTAGGAAAAGTCAGTGGATCATCAAATTCACTTGTGCTGCCTCCTTCATCATGAATATCTGCTGGCAATCCATCTGATAGTTATCAAGATATTTGTTTTCCGGACCCAAGCAGTGGAACGAAAGACCGACTTCTTTCAATACTTCAAGTACATTTTGCTATTAAAATGAGTGTACTTTATATCACTTAACATAGGGCTTGTAGGGCTACAACACAGAGATGGGGACTCGAGTTTGAGACTCGGACTCGAGTGCGACTTAAGTCACACACACAGTGACTTGAGACTCGACTCGAAAGACTTCAGACTCGACTCGGACTCGAGCTGCGGGACTCGTGAACAATGTTTATTTTTAGGAAACGTCTGATGAGCCCGCTGTTATTCCGCTTCCTCTCCGTTACCTATAACCTGCCCACGACGTAACGTACTACGTATCTGCTGCGCGCGGCCACACATTAGAGGACGGCGAACACACGTGTCGACTGCACCGGCCGCTGCTGTGCCGTTCATCGTAAGCTTTGGGTTTAAAAACTTCCAAAACGACGGCCCAAACAAAAGAAGCGCTCAATGCAAAATATGCAGTCTGAAGATAAAAGATTCTGGCTCAACCACATCTGATTTTATCAGGCATCTGAAAACGCATCCTGACAGGTCAGTAAACATGTTTAACGTTAGCTCAGCATCGACCATTTAATGTTACCGTTAGCTTGCATCTTGGTTTAGCTACGAGCTAACGTTACGGGAGGTTAACTCCGACTGTCTTCTGTAGAAAAGGGTTTGTCCAATTTTACCCCGGCTCTAAAAGGCCAGAGTCTTTCTGACCCCTTCGGTCAGCTTTCTCAAGCTTTACCCTTTTGTGTTCGTTAATGGCAGACCAGGAAAGAATAGTCAGGATTCGTTCAGTTAAAATATAATATATCTTTAGTAAAATGATAAAATGATATTGCAAGAATACAATCATATGCATATGGTTCAGTAGCTCCTTCAAGACTTCACTCACCCTACCACCAACAAGTCTCTCCGGGTCTGACCCCGGACTTTGCATTTCCCTATTCTTTTATTCGTCTTTGGGTTCCTCCTTCCGTCCTTGCGTCTGGGTCGCCAATCGGTTAGATCACCCTCAGACTTTCTGTCTCCGAGAAGATAGGGAAGTTGCGCGCTAGCCTTGGGATCGCTCTCATTCTCTTCTTCTCTCATGGCCTAAATATTGTCTGTTACTTTAAGATATTTCATGCAAGTGCATTCTGTTCCAAATGTTTATCAAGTGTTTATCAGGAGCACTCTTGCTCCAGTAAATTTGAACACGTCATATATTACACATGCCAGACAGGAGGAGACAGCGAGGCCATCCCAGGCTACAGGACATTTTATCCTACACTTCCTTATGAAATATAAATGAGCGTTTGTTTAACCCTTGTATGGTGTTTTCAAAAAGTGGGGAAAAAAAGTTTTTAAAAGTGTGGAAATTTTAGGTCCTGTGTAGCTTTACTCTGTCCTCATCCTGTCAGGGCCTGCCGTTAGAGTGTGTGTGTGTGTGTGTGTGTGTGTGTGTGTGTGTGTGTGTGTGTGTGTGTGTGTGTGTGTGTGTGTGTGTGTGTGTGTGTGTGTGTGTGTGTGTGTGTGTGTGTGTGTGTGTGTGTGTGTGTGTGTGTGCATACGTGATGCAACACTTATTATAACCAGAGACTTATTATAATAAAGAGACTTGAGACTTGACTTGGGCTCTAGCCCAGAGACTTGACTTGGGCTCTAGCCCAGAGACTTGACTTGGGCTCTAGCCCAGAGACTTGAGACTTGACTTGGGCTCTAGCCCAGAGACTTGATACTTGACTTGGGCTCTAGCCCAGAGACTTGAGACTTGGGCTCTAGCCCAGAGACTTGACTTGGGCTCTAGCCCAGAGACTTGAGACTTGACTTGGGCTCTAGCCCAGAGACTTGATACTTGACTTGGGCTCTAGCCCAGAGACTTGACTTGGGCTCTAGCCCAGAGACTTGACTTGGGCTCTAGCCCAGAGACTTGAGACTTGACTTGGGCTCTAGCCCAGAGACTTGATACTTGACTTGGGCTCTAGCCCAGAGACTTGACTTGGGCTCTAGCCCAGAGACTTGACTTGGGCTCTAGCCCAGAGACTTGAGACTTGACTTGGGCTCTAGCCCAGAGACTTGACTTGGGCTCTAGCCCAGAGACTTGATGCTTGACTTGGGCTCTAGCCCAGAGACTTGACTTGGGCTCTAGCCCAGAGACTTGAGACTTGACTTGGACTCAAGCTCAGAGACTTGTGAGCATCTTGGCTACAACATCAACGCATTGCTATATAAACGTATGATTCATGAGAACAGGGTGAAAACATAGACAAAAAAAGAGTGTTTGAAGCCAGACAAAAGCAAAGATAACATTATCTTCAGGACTGTGGTTACATATAAGATTCTTGTGTTTTCCAAATATCACAAATTGTGCACATCTCCACAGTACAGAGCAATCTGAAGCAAAGCCATGCAGTGTTGCAGACTATCAAATGATGAGAGATACAACAATTGATATTGTTCCTTAAAGTAAAATGTAGAAATATCTAACAGCTAGATATTCAGAAACTTGCATTGAAACATTTGATCTAATTTCCACGCGAATACTACAGCAGAAGCCCAGCCTGTAACTCATTATCCCCAAAGATAGACTGCGCAGCTGGACAATTATATCTCTGAAATTACGTTTCTAATTGTGTTGTTGCCCACACGTTGCCATCTGTGCAGTGCAGCATGTTGCCAATTCTATATCTGCAAGTACAAAGTGCATAAACATCTGTTTAATGTGAATTTACAATTACCTTTCAGGCAAGGAGCTCTTACATAACAGTCGCCAGTCCCCTGACGGCTGTCCCACACTTTTGCCTCTTCCGTAGCCCAGACATGCATGGAAAACTGTATGTACGGTAGCAGGAACTGGCGTCTGCAGGCGAGACAGGGGAAATGATTTACAGCGCTCTGTTCTCCCTGCCGGGATAATAACTGGACCAGACCTCTGGCAGGACACATGCCAACAACTTCCTACTAGGCCGGGCCCACAGCCAGGCGGCTGGAGGCAGAGGGGCGCTGGTGTACGTAGAGCCAGATCAAGTACTGTTGGGTCACAGATAGGAAGTATGCGGCATGGATACAAAGAAAAGACTGGGACAGGTACATCTAAAGGTCCTGACACACTAACCAGACGGCCGACCGTTGGCAGAATAGTCAGTTGGACTGATCAGTCGGCTCCCCGAGGTCCAAAAAGTGCCTCGGAACACCGAAGCGACGCTGTTATGGAGACGTAATACTATTACTAATCTGTATTGTCACCCAAAAAAATGAAAACCGGCAGCTGATTGGACGAATGCGTCACGTGGGTCTGGCTGCTGCTTCCGGATTTTGGATTTTGGAAACGTGTTTCTGAAAACATTTTAAGGAGAAATAGGCCATGCAGTTGCTGAATCTGTCTTCATTTCAGATCGACAAAGGTCAGTTTAAAAGATTTTCCAACTGAGCAGGTCAAATCAGCCCAAATGAAGGCCGATGGCTCCTCGGACTGACGACGGCACGGAACACACGGAACAGACTCGAGTCACCGACCTCACCAGACTGTCAGACGGCCGATTATCGGCCCGGTGTGTCAGGGCCTTTATAGATACTGTAGCAAAAAACAAGGACAGTAGTATGTTAGACAAACAAAAAGGGGGGGAAGGCAAGTGGGGGGAGGGGTGTCCTGAAATTTAGCACAGTATTAAAATGATCTAGAATCTCAGTTAATCCCAAAGATGCGTGCTGTTGTGCAAATCCTTACACACAATATAGCTTTAATCTCACGGTGACTGGTTTTGGAGCTCTAGAATAAGAAGTGAGCAGAAAGTCTCCTTCTGGTCAGCGCCACAGCCATGTGGTGTGTGTGAGAGGTTCAACAGGATGCTGAATCTCAGAGACACCACACTCAGCGATCCTGTTCATGCTGGCGAGGCCGAGGGGCTGAGAGCAGGTCTGGGTACAGTGGCACGGAGACAATAGTGGCACTGTGAGGCAGGCCCCCCTCCCTTCTCCCCACCAGCCCCCACCCACTTGGCTTTGTTCCACTGGCTTAGACCGCGGCAGACCCAGGGCATCCCCTAACCCTCTGACATCACTGCCCAGCTGATCGGAAGCACAAAGGATCCTGCAAAAAAAAAAAGGATCCAGCCATCTATTTATAAACCATGAATGAGTGCCATGACTCCGCTGCCTCCGTCATTTGTGCTGGACCTTCTGGCCAAACACTGTATTAAAAACTATAAAAAGATGAGAAAAAGAGCCAAAAACGCTTTGCTGACATCTAAAGGGAAAGCAGCCTAACAGGCTTCTATGTTTTCCACAGTGTGTCTGTAACATGCTTCTAGTAGGGCTGTAGTGGAGGGTCCATGCATGTACACGCTGTTTACTACCTGTCCAATAGACCTTTGTCATGGCAGACATGTTGACATGTCATAGTAGGAAAAGCACCGGTGCATTCAAAACCAATAATGATGGCCGCATTCCACTTAGGAGAGGCCCTGGTATTGTGCATGCTGACTCACTGAAATAGCTTACTGGGACACTTGATGGAATGGAGCCATCGTTAAGGAAATCAATTTCAGCTGTGCTTTTCCTACTATGACAAGTCAAAATGTCTGCTGTGAAAAAGGTCCATATAGGGTTTACACAGACCAGGAGTTAGGTGATATATGATTTTGGAGACAAGGTTTCAAAGTCTGAGAATTGTTCTAATTTATTCATGCGATGGACTTGCATTTTTACATGCCACACTCACACGCACATTCACACACCGATGGCACAGCCTCCGGGAGCAATTAGGGCGTTCAGTATCTTGCTCAAGGATACTCGGACACGCTGAGTGGTCTTTCAATTAGTGGACGAGCCACTCTACCTCCACCTGAGCCCACGAGCTTTGGTTTTAATACGGACTTTATGACTTTTACCTGTGTTTCCTGTTATATTCAGCAGAGTGTCAGTGTTCAGTCACACCCAGAAGTCTGTCTCTCAGCATAACCACACACACATTTGCAGACTAACTGGAATAAGGCCTTTTTCGGACAGTTTGAATGATATTGGATGACATGATTCTGTGAGGTAAGACTCTGGTTTTTCTGTCAGAAGACACAACAGACTGAGGCAGCTGGAGGACTGTGTGTGCTCCAGATTGGGGAGCTTGTATGGAAGAGAGTGCTTCGAGGTATTCACCCCTCTCCAACATACAGTTTCAGAGAGTTAAGTACAAGGCTAGCTGCTCACCACGAGGAGAGAAGGGAGGTGAAGTATAATCAATAAATCTCATATCCTACTTTCTCATTGCTGGGAAGAGTTAGAGAGGCACGACGAGCAGATACTCTAATGATCTATCCTGGGATTTCACCAACTTGGTTCTCAGTCAGCGTTCCTCCACATCCATTCTGATATTGACCATATCCCATTGAGCCCGATACGTGTGTTTGATGAAGCTGGAGGTCAATACATGTCGTCTAAATGTGGACCTGCATAATTATGAAATAAAATCTGAGATGCATGTTTGATGCACTTTGACTAACGCTGGCTTGGGGAGCTAATTTACCTGTTGGGCCGCAGACTTCAAGAAAACCCATTCATAAGCAGCCAGCTGTACATTTATCTCAATTTCACAATACTCTAAAGTTTTTCACAAAACTACATTGCAGATGTGGGGAGACAGCCCCCCCCCCTTTGGCTTGACCTCTGGAGAAAAAGAAAACCCATGACTTCACCCTCTGGAGCCACGTTAGAACACTTACCTGATCATTAGCAACTCCTGCTAAATCCGGTAGGAACAACCACTGTAGGTGAGCTGAGACTAGACCCAGTGGTGCGTGGGGGGGGGGGGGTGATTAATGGTGGCAATTAAACTGAAGCTGCTGCCAGTGCCTGACGCTCCTAATTTGATAGAATAAATCACAGCAAAGCTAGGCTTTAGTCCTGTTAAACCCTATTCAACACTAATGGCCACGCAGAATGCCATCAGACCTCCCCAATTAGCCCGGCCGATGGGAGATACTAATCTATAATAATTGCCATATGTTGACTTAATTGAGCCTGATGAGCACTCAATTTGTGTGCAACGAAAAGTCTGTTAAATGGCTGACAATACATGATATCATAGGAAAAGTACACAATAGATGCAGTGTTTAACTGAACTAGCAATAACACAGTGGCTCTTTGAACTGAGAAGTAGAGGAAGCCGGGTCAGTCTTCAGAGAGGATTAATCTTTTCCCCAGGGGCGCATGGTGTAATGAGAGACCATCCCTACATTACATTAAGAGGACTGCGTCAGTCATCGCGTTGCTCTGTGTGTCTGCTTTTACTGCATGGGATCTCTTCCCCAGACAGACCCTGCATGGCCAGCTACAGGTCACCACACATGGCTTTAAGCAAGATGCCAGAAGTTACGTCAGCTGCTTCTGAATCCGCCCACAGGGAGCCCCTCATCACGGTCAACGGCATAGTTAAACAGTGATGTCAGCTAACAGCTACTAGATTCATTACAATAGCTCATGGTACTCAACAGAAGATCATTTCTTGGTTACTCAGTGTTTGTTTAATGTTAATTTGTATAGTATGTAGCATAGACCCATGCCCCACACCTAGGGTGACCAGACTTCCCGGAACTAAAATCGGGACACTTTGCGTGCGACTGTAGTGCTCGTGTACGCACACGCTTTTTAACGTGAACATGTGCCAGCCCAGGTCAGAAAGAAATCACAACTTTTTTTGCAACTTTCACTGCAACACACATACAAAAGACATTGCAACCTTTTATCGCATGTTTTTTACAAAAGCTCCTGCAAAATCAGGCATTTTGGGCCGCAACAATCTCCAAAAAAGTCCGCGAAATCCTGGAGGGACTGATTAAAACGAGACAGATAAGAAGAGGCATTGCAACAATGTTTACAAATATACATTGTAATGCTGGCTGCACAGATTATGCAGACGCAGACCGCTACGATTGACTGACACACACACACTTTCTACATAGTGGTTGGTGTAAACCGGGACATACAGTCCCAACAGGCTTTTGTCGGGACTCAGGACACGCAACTCAAAATCGGGACTGTCCCAGTCAAACCGGGACGTCTGGTCACCCTACACACACCACAGCATTTATAGCCTAAGCTAATTTGCAATTCACATCCCTAGATGGACCCCTTTTTTTAAAAAAAAATACAATAACTCAACTGTTACTGTACATAAAAGACAGTGAAGAATTCAAATCAACAATAGATACATACCTTAAAATACAACTCACACGGAAATACAGACAACACAATACACAACACAAGCTAATACAATAAATGACCAAACAGGAGCACCCTATTAATTATGACTACATGACTGCTCCCTCTTTTAGATTACAATGATCCCAGTCAGCTGATTTCTATATAAACTATAAACAATAAAATGAGCTAATAGGATAGCTTCCCCCGTGTTGGACTCTCTGGTTCTTTCCCTGCTCTCAAAGTTCAGCACTGTTAAGCAGGTTGAGTAACACTTTACTTGAAGGTATCTACATAAGAGTGACATGACACTGTCATGTGTTGAAAATTACATATCTGGATAAACAATTATGACTTGTTTATAATGGTTATGACACGTTCATCAATCAAACTTTATTTCTATAGCACATTTCATACAAGTTAATGTAACACATGCTTCGTACAAAAGCGACATCAAATAATTAAATTATGCAGAGTAAAATATATACAAAATGTATCGAATACGCATGCACACACACACACACACACACACACACACACACACAAACCAAAGATCAACATTGAACAGCAACATACTTTGGATTTTTCAGTGACAATGACAGTGTCATGTCATTCTTATGTACTGTAGATACCTTCAAGTAAAGTGTAACCGAAGGTTGGAGGTGTTCAATGGCGCAAATTTGTTGATTTGTCAAAGTTTGTCAAAGTTGAACCCTCTGCAAAAGAATCGTGCAAATGGACTTAGTTCTGACATGTCACCATTGAAATACATATTTAGTATTCACTTGCACACATATTTGGTTTCTGGTGCCCAAGAAAATGACATATCTGGATTACGAGCATGAGCCAAACACTGTGGCTGACCAGAGGCAGGAAACTCAAACTCAATCAAAAGAAAGTGATGTCATGAGAACAGACACTGTGGCAATGTGCTCCGACACATGTTGCCAAAAGAAACTTAAAGGGTTAAGTTACTTCCTTAAGCGTACCTCAACAGTAGTCACTGAGGGAACGGAAATCATTACTCACATTCCTCATCCATATTTTCCAGTTGGATTTAAGTCGAACGACTCGCCAGTGGGCTTGTCCGTGCCTCCCCTCTGAACTGCATGCCTCTCTTTGGACAGTTTATTATTAGGACTACCTCCCACACCTCATAGATTTTGCCTCTCTCGGTCTCAAAAGGAGCATTGTGTCAGGAAGGCAATGTGTCTCTGAGGGGTGCTTATTGAGTGTTGTGTCTTAGTTTATGCTTAAAGGCTCCAGTAGCAAATGTGACGTCTAGAAAAGAGTCTCTCTGTGAGTGTATAACACAGAGACCCCCATCAGGCTGAGCCGGAGGGCCCCTGAGATCCCTGCGGCAGGCAGAGTCTGGGGCCTGGAGAAGCTGTTGTTGGTCCACAGGACAGAAGATCTCAGACAACAGAGCGCCTTTGTGCTCCCACCTCACCTCTGACCTCTTGGTTCTGTGGTGTGCCGCAGAAATGCAGGAAATCATGTTGCACTGACACGAAGTGAGTTCACCCCCGCCGCCACTCACTGTATGTTTATGGAGAGCAATGTGCCATGTCACCGCTGTAGTTCCACTGTAACCATAAATCATCCATCGACCAACATTTTTCTCATCTCTCAAGTTGTGTACATCAAAGCCAATGGCAGCACTTCTGGACAAGAGCTACATGTTTTCCATCCACCACAACATGGCTGTGTCTCAAACCGCCTACTTGCACACTTCAAACACTTAGTTTTAAGTATATAGTGGAGATAACGCAAAAAGTCAGAGCACTGAAAGTACCCGGATGACCGCCTAAAAAAAGTCAAAAAGTTCAGTGTAGAACGATGGACACTACGCGCACTAAACCTGCTCCATCTTGACTACAAAGCGGAAAGGAGGAGGGACCAGGGACGTCGACCGGCTGATTGGACGAACGCGTTGCGGATTTCACAACCAAGCTTAATGGCGGCCAGATGGCGGCACGTTCGGAATACAATCTCGTATTTTACGAAAATAGTTCACCGAAACGTGTTTCTGAAAACATTTTAAGAGAGAAACAGGTCGTGCAGATGCTGAATCTGTCTGTTTTTTTGATCAACAAGGGTCAGTTTAAAAGATTTTCATCAGATATTGAGAGGCGGCGAGCCGAGCCGACCGCTCGTCATTTCCGGTAAGTGTTTTAACATAAGTGTTCCATTTGGGACGATATTAACCATCCAAAGTGGGCACTACGGCAGGAAGTGGTCAGTGTACATTAGCAGTGGACTGACCGAAGTATGCGGAATGAGACACAGCCCTGATGTATTTAGAGTGTGTACCCAGTTATATTCTTGGTATGGAGGAAAAGCTGAAACAGTATTTAGGCAAACATCTAGCGCTTTCCTATCCTGGGAAAACCCTGACGAACTTCCGGCAAATTTGAGATTTGCTCTGCAAGTCTGCAAGAGCCCATTCAAGCCCGTTTCCAATTTCTCCAAATCAAGCCACCAATCACAACCGTTGAGGCGGCTTTACACCAATCACAACCGACCAATCCTTTTATCCTTTGGGCAAGGTAAACCACCTAATGGGAAGATGGATTCATATCTTCAAATAAAGAGTTCATTCATAAAAATAGCAGGTTGTGAGAAGTTTTTTTATAAGTTGTTGTAGTTAAAGCTGTTATATTTTGATATTAACAAAGGATTAAATCCCCATGTGTAATGTGAAAGGAGCTGCTGGGAGTAATGTAACCACCATGATCATCCACCCCTCAGCTCCATGGAGCTTTTCTCAGCTAAAATCTCTAAAAGAAAACACTATACTAGAAAACTCTATTTAACTGGGTCCCATGTACAACACAGGGCGCCGCAGGCATGGCATTAGGACCCCTCAGGTTGGGCTTTAGTGGTCATGCAGTATTACCAAGCTCAGTTTTAATTTGTTCAAACTGCCCCATTCCCTGCTCGGCCATGCAGCCTTGCTGCTATGTGTCTGTGCTTTTGCTGAATTGTTGTCTGTTTCTCCTCTCATCGGTGTCGGGGCCCCATCTACGGCCCCCAGGGGACCTCTTGAATGACCAATTTACAGGGTCTCACCCCTTTAAATTGATTTTACTGACGGTTTCAAAGATAATTGAATTACTGGAATAAACTTGCATGGTGACTGAAATGTTTCTGTCCACGGGTTACACTAGTTACACTGGTTAGATAGGTTACACTGGTTACACTTGTTAGATAGGTTACACTGGTTACACTGGTTAGATAGGTTACACTAGTTACACTGGTTAGATAGGTTACACTGGTTACACTTGTTAGATAGGTTACACTGGTTACACTGGTTAGATAGGTTACACTGGTTACACTGGTTAGATAGGTTACACTAGTTACACTGGTTATATAGGTTACACTAGTTACACTGGTTAGATAGTTTACACTGGTTACACTGGTTAGATAGGTTACACTGGTTACACTGGTTAGATAGGTTACACTAGTTACACTGGTTAGATAGGTTACACTAGTTACACTGGTTAGATAGGTTACACTGGTTACACTGGTTAGATAGGTTACACTAGTTACACTGGTTAGATAGGTTACACTGGTTACACTGGTTAGATAGGTTACACTGGTTACACTGGTTAGATAGGTTACACTAGTTACACTGGTTAGATAGGTTACACTAGTTACACTGGTTAGATAGGTTACACTGGTTACACTGGTTAGATAGGTTACACTAGTTACACTGGTTAGATAGGTTACACTGGTTACACTGGTTAGATAGGTTACACTAGTTACACTGGTTAGATAGGTTACACTAGTTACACTGGTTAGATAGGGTACATTGTTACACTGGTTAGATAGGTTACACTGGTTACACTGGTTAGATAGGTTACACTGGTTACACTGGTTAGATAGGTTACACTAGTTACACTGGTTAGATAGGTTACACTAGTTACACTGGTTAGATAGGGTACATTGTTACACTGGTTAGATAGGTTACACTGGTTACACTGGTTAGATAGGTTACACTGGTTACACTGGTTAGATAGGTTACACTGGTTACACTGGTTAGATAGGGTACATTGTTACACTGGTTAGATAGGTTACACTGGTTACACTGGTTAGATAGGTTACACTGGTTACACTGGTTAGATAGGTTACACTGGTTACACTGGTTAGATAGGGTACATTGTTACACTGGTTAGATAGGTTACACTGGTTACACTGGTTAGATAGGTTACACTGGTTACACTGGTTACACTGGTTAGATAGGTTACACTGGTTACACTGGTTAGATAGGTTACACTGGTTAGATAGCGTACACTGGTTAGATAGGTTACACTGGTTACACTGGTTAGATTGGTTACACTGGTTACACTGGTTAGATAGGTTACACTGGTTAGATAGGTTACACTGGTTACACTGGTTAGATAGGTTACACTGGCTAGATAGGTTACACTGATTACACTGGTTAGATAGGTTACACTGGCTAGATAGGTTACACTGATTACACTGGTTAGATAGGTTACACTGATTACACTGGTTAGATAGGTTACACTGGTTACACTGGTTAGATAGGTTACACTGGTTAGATAGGTTACACTGATTACACTGGTTAGATAGGTTACACTGGTTAGATAGGTTACACAGATTACACTGGTTAGATAGGTTACACTGGTTACACTGGTTAGATAGGTTACACTGGTTAGATAGGTTACACTGGTTACACTGGTTAGATAGGTTACACTGGCTAGATAGGTTACACTGATTACACTGGTTAGATAGGTTACACAGATTACACTGGTTAGATAGGTTACACTGGTTACACTGGTTAGATAGGTTACACTGGCTAGATAGGTTACACAGATTACACTGGTTAGATAGGTTACACTGGTTACACTGGTTAGATAGGTTACACTGGTTAGATAGGTTACACTGATTACACTGGTTAGATAGGTTACACAGATTACACTGGTTAGATAGGTTACACTGGTTACACTGGTTAGATAGGTTACACTGGCTAGATAGGTTACACAGATTACACTGGTTAGATAGGTTACACTGGTTACACTGGTTAGATAGGTTACACTGGTTAGATAGGTTTCACTAATTACACGTGTGAAGCTGCAACAACTTTACAGCGCCAATAAAAATCATCCGGAGGGGCCGCCCTTACCAAGCCGCCATACTGCAACGTGAGATAGAGAAAACTAACTTTTATCTTGGTCCACTCCCTGAGTCTGTGCCAGTAGTTTGTTCAACACAACTTGAAATTCCTCAGTCTTTTCATCAGGCATGTGCACTGAGAGAGTTCAGCCAAGTTGCAAGGTTGTTCCATTTAAATACAGAAACAGGCAGGAAGCCAGCGTGGTGCTGCTGACGCTCTGACTACCCGAGCTGCCAGCATTTGATTAGTCAGAGCTGCCATAGCCACTGAGCCCCAAACTCATTTTCTGACATGACTCAAACATACAGGAAAACCAACCTGATCTCACAGAATTCTGTGAAATGAACGGACTCCATAGGAGGAAGTGTCATTCTTATAAGAGGCTCCTTTTTTAACTACAAGGTCAATATTGTTTTTCACAAACGACAAAACAATGAATCATCCGTGCATTTATATGGGACTAAGCTTTAGGAGCTTTCCATCTTTACTCTCCTCCCTGTTACGTTGCATTCGGAGATGGTAGCGCCCAAAAGCAACAACAATAGCTAAAGTAAGTCTTTCAAACCCTTTCTTTTTAGTAAATCTGTGTACACAAACAATGTTTTCAGTGCTGAGTTAATGTGTAGAGCTCCTGGAGATACAACATGAGCAAAGTCTCATGTTGTGTCGAGCTTGCAGCTCTGCTCAGAGCTGCAGCGTATCACTCCGCCCAAGTAGCACTGCTTCCCTTTCTGAGAATATAGTTCCCAGTTTATATACGGTTAGAAGATGGCTGTGTCTCAAGCGACGTTGTTATTTGTACACGCTGTAACTATACAAATCACAACATGTAAATAGGAACATGTTGGTGTTATTTTGTCACTTACTACTTACTACTTACTCGGAGCAGTAGGCTAGTTGGAGCCGGTTACCTCCAGGATCTGTGCTAGGCTAAGCTAACGGTGGAGCCGTCAGACAGAGTTACGATACGCACGGAGATGAGAAGGGTATGTATCGACTTGTCTAACTGTCGGGGTTACGGTGAATAAGCTAATGTCCCAATAAGTCGGCGTGTTCCTTTAAGTTAAGGAAAGGGTCATGGGTGGGCTTATGGTTCCATGACACGCGGTCGTTTGACCAATCCGCCCCCCCAACCAACCTTCCTATGCGGATTTTCGGGCTTTCATACTACTCACTACCGTAGTCGCTCCTAATGCTACATCATCTTCTCATTGACTTTACATTGACCTTGTTTTCCGTGGTGGCCACACGGAATTTTCACACATTCGTGCCACCACCATACGGTGTTAACAGTTCGTGATCATTTCACAGAATTCTGTGAGACCAGACTGGGAAAACAGGCAGGTAGAGACAGCCGGTTTGTGTAAGTAGCAGGAGGTTTAACAGTAGCAGAGTCCCCTGTCTCCTCTGGTCACACGTTTGATAGCAGACACATCAACTGCCAGGTAGGTGCTGACATTCATTTGCAGATGATAGCTAAAATGCTATGTAAATAAAGACAGGGCTCTCAAGTGTCACGCATTGAGCGTGACAGTCACTCATTTCGGTCTTTTGTCACGCACTCCCGCCACACATTGTATTTCTCACGCGGAAAAACTATTTATAATATATTTAATATGCCGCAGCGCCCAAAATGTCTCTGGCCGCGCTGCTCTCACTATGGAACCGGCAGGAATCGAGAGTCTCCCCTAGCATGCAGCCACTTCCCTAAACTTCGTGTCATTCAGAAACCAGAGACCCAAACGGGGGTCAGAGTCTGTCAGAAGGTCTGAGATCTATCGTATCAGCAGAGCAATCACGTAATGCACAGCAGACTATTGTGCAGGTAGATTATTTTCTGAAATATTGTGACTTTATTCATGTAATAGCCTATTATAACTTTATTTTTCACAAAATATCACGACTCAGAGAACACAGATGGGATGAGTTGTATTTTCAATGTGCACAAAGTTTTGGACATGAGCAGAAATCTTGCTCAAACAGATCTGAAATATTAAAGTCCTGGGCTGACTCGCTGACTGAATTGTAATTGTAATTGTAATAGGAGGTGGTAGCGCAGTGGTTAGAACACATGCCTTTGGTGTGGGAGACCTGGGTTCGATTCATCAACCAATGTGTCCCTGAGCAAGACACTTAAACCATAGTTGCTCCAGAGGCGTGTGACCTCTGATATATAGCAATTGTAAGTCTCTTTGGATAAAAGCGTCAGCTAAATGACATGTAATGTATTGTAATTTGTGCCCCTTTACATAAAGATATTTCCAGCATATTGATTCAGAAAGAGGTAGAAATAGGTGCATAAAAATGCTCAACATTTTCTGGGGGTGGACCCAAGACAGGCAAGAATGTCACTCCTGTCTGTCTTCAAAACTTGAGAGCCCTGTAAAGAGTTTATACAATGGTTCACCTCACCTTTTTCCCAACCTCTTCACCATTTCTGTTTTGTAACTTAATGGTCATGTTGAGATGCCACCATTCCATGTTAACACCCACCTTTCAAACAGCAGTAGAAGGAAAATAATAACTATTATTATCATTTCTGCCACATAGTTGCACCTTGTAAAGCATCAGGGAGATCCAGGTGCTCATAGTGCACCAGTCTTTGAACGTGAACGATCAAAGCCTCGGGGGAGGGCTGGAGATGCACAAACACTGTACTTCATATTACAGCAGCAGCAGAAAGACATTATCAGAAGGCTGAGAGGTAAAAGTTAGCTAAGTAGTGGGGGCTTCTTGTCTAATGACTGGTTAGTGAAAGCGAGCTGGAAGGCCACAGCTCATGCAGGCATCTTCACAGCGTGGATGAATAGCTCTTAACTCTATCATTCACCGTGTCCCACTACGACCCAGCACGTTAATTAGTCTCCGAGCATCTGTCAGGAGAGCCCACACGCAAAAATTATTCATTTATTTATTTATTTATTTATTGCTGAAGGGAGAAGAGTCCTGGATTTATTTTGGGAGAGCAAAGGAGGGCATTTTTTTTTTTTCTCATCCCAGATTCATATTTATTTCAGCCTTCCCTTTAAAGATTTTCTTAAAAAAAATGATAATATCAAAAAGTTGGCTTTCATGTGCGCATTAAATAATATTTAGCTATATTAAATGATACCAAACTATGCCTGTACGTCAGGCAGTAGACACAGTGCCTGTGAGGAGGCTTTCACATCAGGGACCTGGCCCACATCTGATATTTTTTCTGCTGTCTGTGGACTTTGGGGAGACCCGCTGCTGCAGTTTGGTTTGGTGACATGAACAGCCGTTTCCTGGGTGAAAGTCTTGTGTTTTCTCTTCATCTTCTTCTGGGACATGACTTGAAAGCCCTGTGTTTGAGGAGCCAAACGTCCACACTTGTCTACACAGTTTGGAATGTTACCAATTTGGTCAATTCATTAGTGTGCACTTTAATTTTCTTCAATCCCCGGCCATCTGAACACACTCTTTATTTTCCGCTCTTTGTTAGGTAGCTGAAATATTGCGAGGCAACACAGCTCGGCTCGTACACACAGAAGTATCATCATCAAGGCTTTGGTTGAGTCATGATCAACAGACGTCTGATCTCGTCAAGCTACAGCAACACATTTCAATCAGCATCTCTTGGCTCACAGAGCACACGTTTATCAGACATTTTGGAATTGCTACTTCCACCATTGCCGATGACAAAGAAGAAAGTGGGGACATGGGTGAAAGACTTTGCTCAATGAAGACATGTATATACATTTTGAAAGCAGGTTACACACATCTGCAGGATAATAAACACACAGGCGAGCCACCGCAGGGCCCCAGTTAGAAGGCCAAGTCTAAATGAGATGCCACTGAACATGATTTACATCCCTACATCACATGCAACAGGCAGTCATATTTTACAAAGCAGCAACATCTGTGTAGCAGTCGGTTCAGAGCGGAGCTGGGCTCATAAATTGAAGGTTCAGGACCGAAAGTGTGATAATGAGAACCATACAGCTTCTCTTCACCAATGGCATTTTATTGTTTTGCTCCACAAATGTCACTCTGTGAGGAAAAGGCTTCACCTCGTGCTGCTGCGGCGCTATCAGGGAGATCTTGAGGCCTCCAAAGAAAACAGTAGCCGTTGACAAGGAAAACAGAGGCCCCGATGCTTCAGAGGATCCTGCTTCCAGCAAAGAAAATAAAGCCTGCTGTATGTCCAGACCATCCAGAGACAGACAGACCCAAGCCTCTTGGAATACGACCGCAAGGCGATCTGAAAGGGAAGAATCTGACCGCTGAAACAATAGAGGCTTTATAGGAACATCACCCCCAGCACGCACAAAATGTACGTCACGGCTTTGTGGAACAGAGTGATTCAGAACGTCTTTAGAGCACACAGAGGACCTGGGTTGGATTAGTACAGTATTGATGGTCAGTTCTCTCGTTTCATGAGTCTGCACATTCACAGGAATCCTCTTCACAGCAGGGGAGGCCTCGCTCCACTCTACCACAGGATTGGTTTAGATAAAATACATTCAAGCTGCACTAATTCATGTTTTTATATTAACAATAGATGAAATGACAGTATAATGAAGCTCAGCGCAAATTCCTTCAGGAAGACTTCTATTAATTTTAATCACCGCTTCTCTTCCTAAAACTATTCAGCTGTTTAGAGGCGTTCACTTTTCAGTAACCCAACCAGAATTGGCCACGAAATTCATGATCCAATCACAGCATGACATCCCGAACAACCCAAAAAAACGGGGACTTCGATAATGACCAGACACATGAAGCAGGCTCGCCATGGCAGAAAAGATGATAGTCAGCCTTCAGTGTCCTCTTTTGTTACTTCTCCAAGCATCAGCTACCCCTTCTCAACAGATTTCTGCCGTTATAACGGGCAATGTATTTAAAAATAGTCAGGTTTAAATCGGGCTCGGGCTCATGATTACAGTTAATGTGTCGGGCCGGGCTCGGACACAACGTGCACGGGCTCGGGTAGGGTCTGGCTTGATGTTTTGGGCCCGATCTAAGCTCTACTCTGCAGCGAGGGGCTGATGAATACAGATTCCATGTTGCTTTTCACAGAGAAGTGCCTTTATAAATGCCCTATTCATTTAGTGTTGCAAGCCATACCTTAAATGTTTCTTTTTTCTTTGTCCATGTAGGCCTTGGCTGGCCCCCATGTGTCACATTCAATCATGCCCCAATGTAAGGACATGGGCATAATCCCATTTGAGCACATTTGAGTGTTGATGGGTTGTTTTGTTAAAGGAAACTTTGAATTGGAGATCTGATCCTTATCAAATGATTTCCGAGAGCTCCTGCGGTCAGTCAGGAGTGACCAGCAGACGCAGCGGCTACACACTTTATATGTTTATGAAATGTATGATGATAAGGTCGGTAATCATCAGTGATACGTGCAAAAAAGATAATGTTAATTCAACTTTAGTAATTTAATAGTTATTTTACTCTCAACTAACAAAAAGTAATTAGTAAAGCTATAATTTATGTTATTTTAACATTTTATTGTTGCAACACATAACATTTTATTAAATGTTTGTTGAAGCCCCAGTGTAGTGGTAGACGCTCCATATTCATACATGAACTGGTGTAGACGCTCCATATTCATACATGAACTGGTGTAGACGCTCCATATTCATACATGAACTGGTGTAGACGCTCCATATTCATACATGAACTGGTGTAGACGCTCCATATTCATACATGAACTGGTGTAGACGCTCCATATTCATATATGAACTGGTGTAGACGCTCCATATTCATACATGAACTGGGGTAGACGCTCCATATTCATACATGAACTGGTGTAGACGCTCCATATTCATACATGAACTGGTGTAGACGCTCCATAATCACACATGAACTGGTGTAGACGCTCCATATTCATACATGAACTGGGGTAGACGCTCCATATTCATACATGAACTGGTGTAGACGCTCCATATTCATACATGAACTGGTGTAGAGGCTCCATATTCATACATGAACTGGTGTAGACGCTCCATATTCATACATGAACTGGTGTAGACGCTCCATATTCATACATGAACTGGTGTAGAGGCTCCATATTCATACATGAACTGGTGTAGACGCTCCATATTCATACATGAACTGGGGTAGACGCTCCATATTCATACATGAACTGGGGTAGACGCTCCATATTCATACATGAACTGGGGTAGACGCTCCATATTCATACATGAACTGGGGTAGATGCTCCATATTCATGCTCCATCTTGAAATACGGTAGCCGGTGAGGGACATACAGGACATACTGCTCCACCTTTAACGTTTTCTCTGTCACATGATAAACTCACAGCTGCTGCTAACGCTGCTAACGGGTATCGTAGCAAGTTAGAAGCAGGAAACACGGAGGACCACATGTATTCAAAATCCAAATGTCAGGAACAGGAGTCTTCTTCTTCTTCACCCAGAAAAAGAAAAAGGAGATTGAAAAGAGCACGAGACCGGCTTTTTGAAGTGTGAAGGCTACCGTAGCTGGAATACGTACTTTGAACTGTGTTACAGTTTCAGACTGCTGGGGGACTTCCTTCCTTTGACACACTGAGCTCCTCTCTCCTCTCTCTTTCCATCTGTGTGCATCCATGTCCCAGAAATGCTTGTTACTAACTTAGCTCTGGGGAGCTTATTCCCCGGAGTCCTTATGTTTTCTTGTCCTGCAGTTTTCCTTGCATTAGGGTGGCACCTAAATCATGGTTGCAGCTGTTGCCGTGGTCCTTCTCAGCGCCCTGCTATGCCCTTTGCCCTGCTACACTCTGCTATGCCCTGCAGTGCCCTGCTACGTCCTGCTACACCTTGCAGTGCCCTGCTACGCCCTGCTACGCCCTGCTACACCCTGCTATGCCCTGCAGTGCCCTGCTACACCCTGCTATGCCCTGCAGTGCCCTGCTACACCCTGCTATGCCTTGCTACACCCTGCTACACCCTGCAGTGCCCTGCTACACCCTGCTATGCCCTGCTACACCCTGCTATGCCCTGCTACACCCTGCTACACCCTGCTATGCCCTGCTACACCCTGCTATGCCCTGCTACACCCTGCTATGCCCTGCTACACCCTGCTACACCCTGCAGTGCCCTGCTACACCCTGCTATGCCCTGCTACACCCTGCTATGCCCTGCTACACCCTGCAGTGCCCTGCTACACCCTGCTATGCCCTGCTACACCCTGCTATGCCCTGCTACACCCTGCTACACCCTGCAGTGCCCTGCTACACCCTGCTATGCCTTGCTACACCCTGCTATGCCCTGCTACACCCTGCTACACCCTGCAGTGCCCTGCTACACCCTGCTATGCCCTGCTACACCCTGCTATGCCCTGCTACACCCTGCTACACCCTGCAGTGCCCTGCTACACCCTGCTTTGCCCTGCTACACCCTGCTATGCCCTGCTACACCCTGCTACACCCTGCTATGCCCTGCTACACCCTGCTACACCCTGCTACACCCTGCAGTGCCCTGCTACACCCTGCTATGCCCTGCTACACCCTGCTACACCCTGCTATGCCCTGCAGTGCCCTGCTACACCCTGCTATGCCCTGCAATACCCTGCTACACCCTGCAGTGTTCTACTACGCCATAAACTACTACAACTACTATTTCTAGTCACTGTTCCATTATCTTTATTGTTACTATAGTTGCCGCTGTTCATCACACTCCCAACCGGCACCGTCAGACACCGCCTACCATGAGCCTGGGTCTGTCCCAGGTTTCTTCCTAAAAGGACGTTTTTCCTCGCCATTTGCCCTAAATGCTTGCTCTTGGGGGAATTACTGGAATTGTTGGGTCTCTGTTAATTATGGAGTGTGGTCTAGACCTACTCTATCTGTAAAGTGTCCTGAGATAACTCTTGTTATGATTTGATACTATGAATAAAATTGAATTGATTCAAATTAAATTATCTGCATGTATAAACGATTTATTTTATATGACACTAAATTAATGATGAAATAACATTAATTATAACATTACTAATAATTAGTAAACATTATAAATCTTTTTATTGTTTATTGTTTTTAATGTTTGTTGACAGTAAAATAACCAACCACCACTAGTGTTTAATTAACTATGAATTTACCATTTATGAATGGTGGTTATTATAAGTGTTACCATCTTTGATGTAAATATTTCACTTTTAGGACTTTAGGAGTTTAGGAGTTCTGTTCTTTGGAAAAGAAAATAGAAACAATTGGTGGCTTCAAATGGTTACTATGTCCTTTATCTATTACATATTCTTATGAATAAGTTTACACACCAGTCCAGATTCTGTAGGTCACATCTCCAGTCTAGCTTTATAGCCTTGTTGTCTGTCTAAAGATGACATTCTTCATTTATGGTATGAACACTGTAAAATGAATTCTAGATAACAATGAATACCTGTCCCTTCATCCAAGACCAATCCCCATTTTAAAGAACATGTATTATTTCATTTTACTGTTGCATTTCTAACAAAATACTGTACGTTGCAAGCTATCATTACCAACGACTCTGAAGAACCTTCCTTATTAAAAATGAAAAATTGCTTCTACCTTCAGACATCTGCTTTATCATCCCGATTCCCGAGAGATAGCACGCCTGTATCTAACTCTAACCAACTCATACCTCTGAAGCTCTTCTCCCCACCATGATGTGGCAACCGCCTGGAGAAACAATGACCCAGTACCACCTGTGGTTTCTGTGCAGTCATGTAGCCTGGGGTGCCATTTGATAGCTGTCTTCTCTGGGGAGTCACCTGATATTTTAGTTTCCCCGTGACTCTGCTCCCCATGCAGGTCAACCCTAACATGACCCTGGCCCAACGCTCCACCATCTGGCTGCATGCTTGCAGAATATGACATAGGCTCTGACAAGTTTTTAATATTAGTAGCTTACAGCATCATGAGTGCATGCATTTTCTGGGTGGCCCAAATGGGAAATTTTGGTAATGTTAGAGCCATGCTGTACCACACTGAGCCATACAAGACCAGAAGAAAGCCCTCAGCCAAGAGGGGAAAAAAGATCCAATCTCAAAATGTTTCAAAGTCATGGAGATGTGAGCAACACCTAAATAAATACAACTCGTTTGCATCTGCCAGCCGGAATCCAGATGTTTGGGAAACGTGGGTCCGTAAAGTGTGTTTATGGAACCTCGGGGGAACCGAGGAAGCTTTCTCGACATTGCTGATGGTGTTGCCATGGCACCAGGAACAGACGGTTTAGCTAAGCAGATTTTTGAGGTGTGGGAGTCCGCACTCCCATCATCTCTAGTTTGTTCCATTCCCACCCGCGCCGCTGACTGCATGCATCTGTTTCAAAGTCTCTGTATTTGCAAAGACTAATGAAGGACATTATGAGAATGTGTGTACGCACCACATCAGCAGGGGGAAGCAGGACCACGAGATGTCTGGAAGTGAGCTCAAGCCACCAGAATGTGGCTTACACTGTTAAAATCCCACATGAAAGGGGCTTCTCTGGGGTTTGTGGGAGTCCATGAGTTTCTTCCCCACTGCAGGAGTTTTCCAGCCAGGGGCCCATGCTAACCATGGGTTATAGTGTTGCTGGGTGACACGTACTACTGTTCATTTTACTGTATAGACTTTACAATGGCCCCATTCAAACAATGATTCTATGGTGTGAGGTGAGGTGGACTCGCTGATAGTGTGAAATGATGTGTGTCTGATTGATGATGATGAACTGAACTGATGACCTCACATGTTGACCCAGAGCTACGTATGTCAGTGACCTGAACTGACTCTGGTGAGTCAGAGCTAAAAGAGGTGAACAATCACAACTTTTCCATCTCAGCTGGAGAACACTGCGCTGGGCTAACAGGCATATTTTAAGGTCCAGTTCAAAGTGAGAGGGAGTGTTCAGAAGCAGCCCTGCCTGTCAGTAGCTAATTCTTTACCGTAATGATGAACAACACAGCAGGTAGAAGCTCTGAGAGCCCAGCGGCATCTCCTGAATGCCATTCACTATTTCCATTGAGTAGTAAAACAGCTGCTGGCCCAAACACAAACAGAGCAGAGAACACAGTGCTGCGTGTCTTCTCCAGGGCCCTGCAAGCAATAACAATAAGTGATTTACCGGGGCAGAGTGATCTGAGACAAACATAAGTCGTGATTATAGTCCAGTATATCTCTGCCAACACAGATACAGGGGGAATGAGATGGTGTTAAGTCAATATATATGTATTGACTTTAGGCAGTGGCAGTGTAGGCAGTGGTGGCCCAAAGGCCAAAGAAGCGAGCTTGGGACCGGCAAGATAAAATCTTGGTGGGGAAAGTGAAAGAGCAGCGCTTGTTCCTCCCTCATCACCACCACTGAGGTGCCCTTGAGCAAGGCACCTTAACCTCCAACAGCTCCGGTGGAGCTGCTCAGTGGCAGCAGGTCAGACTGTGGTTGGACTGGGCAGCTTCCAGGTATGAATGTGGAACTGTGTGAATGTGACAGATCGTCGTTGCAAATGAGAAATTGTTCTCAATCGACTTACCTGGATAAATAAAGGTTAAATAAAAATTAAATAAAAATATTCCCATAAATATTTGGGATCAGTCGAACAACGAACGCCATGTTTGAGCTATGTTACTGGTTACTGGTTGCACAGCGTTCATCATTCGACTGGTCGTGACTGTTTTCCAAGATGGCGTCTGCATGTAAACATGAACGCTACTGTCTTTATAATCTATCTTTTTAATAATCTGTCTGTACACTGAACAAAGTTCTCAATGCTTCTGTTTACATGTAGGGACCCTCATTATGCTACCGTGGAAGTGTGGTGCGATTTTCAGCCTTGTTAGTGGTGTAGAAATAGAGATTTACCCTCTGCCCCGAAAGCTAGCGTTATAAGCTAATCAGCGGTTTGCGCTAGCTTGTTTAAAGCTTGACACGCATTCGATTAGCATGAAAACATATCTCAGAGAACGATCAACTCGGTACACTTGTTATTAACCCCTAGGTTCATTTTGCACCAGAATTGTCCTTTAATTCAAAACACTGTGAAGTAAAAGTACCATTAATATTAAGGCGTAACTCTCGCCAAAATACATCCTAGGGTCTTTTTGTGAATGTACGCGAGTCAAACATCATATTTAGGACGTAATCGCCACTTTTAAGATTTACCGTATTCTTGTTTTTGGGTCAAATGGCCTTTTGAATGGGAGAGCTAGGAGCACTTTTATGCTAGCCTCAAAATATCTATTTTTAACCACTAAGAAGACTCGACACAACATGAGACTTTGCTCCAAGTATCTCCAGGAGCTCTACACATTAACTCAGCATTGAGAACATTGTTTGTGGACCCAGAGTTTACTAAAAAGAAAGGTTTTAACAACTCACAGTAGCTCTTGTTGTTTCCGGTCGCTGCCATCTCAGCAGTCAAAACGAGTCAATATCAAATCAACAGATTTAGTATATCCCTCGTGCTCCGGTGTAGTTAATGTGTAGAGCTCCTGGAGATACTTGGAGCAAAGTCTCATGTTGTGTCGAGTCTTCTTAGTGGTTAAAAATAGATATTTTGAGGCTAGCATGAAAGTGCCCCTAGCTCTCCCATTCAAAAGGCCATTTGACCCAAAAACAAGAATACGGTAAATCTTAAAAGTGGCGATTCCGTCCTAAATATGATTTTAAACAAAAGTTTGACTCACGTACATTCACAAAAACACCCTAGGTTGCATTTTGGTGAGAGTTACGCTTCAAACAAAGCATACAGAGAAGCAGGAGTTGTGTCACGGAAGATGAAGTCAGATCCCGTCCTGCGGTGTAGGCTACATGAGATTCCTCCGCCCACTCTTTACCTCGGAGCATGGCTGCTTGTATATCTAACAGAGGAAACCCGAGAGTCCGCCTTCACAACTCTTCACAAACGCTGGGTTTAGAATATGTGGTTTGGAAACCTTAGACCCAGAGGATGAAGGAAAGAAAATGATATCATGGCGAGGAAAAAGGACGCAGGCTGCTACCCACAATGCCTGATCACGCTGGATTATGGTGACCATGCTGAGGGAGGATGGATAGACAGACTGATCTCATGAAGTGGCGTATGTATGACACGGCAATTCATATGCCATTATTGGTGCGTTATCAAGACGCAACTTGCTTTTTAGCGTGTTTATCAACGCCGTTTGGCCTCCATTGACTTACATTACCTTGTGATTGCGTGTGAATTTACGACGTAGCAAGTAGTATGAAAGGGCGAAAATCCGCGTAGGGAGGTTGGTCGGGGGGGTGGATGGGTCACACAACACAGGACTTTCACCCAGGAGACCGGGGATCAGGTCCCGCGTGTCACGTTTCCTAAACCCAACCTGTCCGCTGTATACGGCGCTCAAAATCGTACAAATAACACGCCACGTGTATGTTTACGCGCTAAAATGCCCCTTTACGTCCGCTGTATACAGCGTAGACATACACGTGGATAGCTCAAAATGTGTACAGACAACACGCCACTTGGCTTAAGAAAGTGGGCGTGTATGTTTACGCGAAGTCATGATGTCATGTTGGGATAGATGTATGGATGGTAGACAATGTGCGTCAGCATTAATCATTCTGCTTACCTGCCACTCTGTATCTTTCCCCTCTGTATCTGTAACGATGCACACTAGGGATGGGCATGATTAATCGACGATCGACGATTGATCATTAAGAATTTCGTCGATCACGTTAATTTGTCATCGATTAAACTAATGCAGGTTGCGTTGTGTAGTGTGATTGAAGCAATGTAATGATTTCCAGTGTGTCAGCAGCAATTAAACATTTTACCACCCGGGGGCGCCATAGGCTGCTCAGTTAGCTGCGAGTTACGTTTTGATTCAAAGTAAACATGAAGAGGTCACGGCGAAGTGTGGCGTGGGACCATTTTGATTTAAAAAACGACTTAGTTCACTGCAAACACTTCGACGCCGTGTATAAGTACAACACGGCCACGACTCAAATGATGTACCACAAAGTGCATCCGACCCTGGTGGCGGTGCGTCCTGCTCTCAGTATCAACCTAGCATCAACTCGGCGTTAGCACGGAGGAGCTGCGATGCACAACGAGCAGAGAAAATGCTGAATGAATGAAGACCCAAGTGATCTGCACGTTCATTGAGATGGATATTAGAACCAGCATGTCACATTCCATCACGACGTACCATCACCAGACTGGTAGAAACTCACTACGAACAACGGAATAAGGTTCTCCGGCCCGGGCTGGCCAAGTTAGCGCGGAGGTACCTGTGCATCCCGGCCGGCGGGTGTGTTCGGCGGCTGGACTGACAGTCAGTCAGATCTAAGTATTATTATGTTTTTTGGTTAAGTTATTATTTAACATGATTATTTTTATTTATTATTTTGGAACAAACGAGGGTCTCTGTTTAAGAAGGCCGGCTCGCAGCAACGGTTCCGCTGCTTCAGAGCACCGCAGCGCATCTTCATGTGATTCATGTTATCCTAACCTCCAGTTTAACTGCCACAAGTTGTTCTTCTTGTAATTAAGAAAATGTAATGTAATTGAATGCCCATCCCTAATGCACACTCAGGTATACAGTGAATCCCACACTGTGACAAATACGTTAAAAGAACAACACTTAGGTCATACAGGATAAGGCTTGTGGTATAACACACAAGAAAACAGACTATATGGTAGAGCGTTGCTCATATTTGAGTTAGTGTCTCAGTGAAAACTGAGACTCTGCTGCCCTCTGCTGAGCAACAAGATACAGATCTCTTACTGACACTCAGCACAGAGGCACATCATGCAAACACATACAAGAATTGGGATCAGTTCCATAAATCAATCCATTCAATTTGACCGTTTGCCTTCATTTTCTTTTCCACAAACATTTGACTATCCTGTGATTTCTTTCCCAGGATTTCTGTCTGAACCTGAACGCTCATGTCTCTCACACCTGGTGAATATAATGTCGTTACTACTGATGTGGATGATTGCTGAAACAATGAGTATAAGAACTAAGTCTGAATAAACCAGAATTATTCTTCAAGACAATGAGAGGAAAATAAAGTACTCTAGTAATGCATTTACAGAATGAGGCTGATTACGTGGTCCATTTGTCTTATAGTCAACCAATCCCGTGTGCAGACCCAAAGCAGCACTGAATGTCTCTGCTAACAAGTCCTGTAATGGATCATAACATCACCACCAACATACACACACACACACACACACACACACACACACACACACACACACACACACACACACACACACACACACACACACCGTCCTTCTGCCACAAATACTCACTACAGCACCAAATGTGGATTCATCCACCACTGAAAGTAGTCCCCAACAAAGGCACAATTTTCTCCTGTTTGAGTAACGTTTGGAAAAAGAACTAGAGTGACCAGGCTTAGGGTGTTACATTTTGTTTTTTTTTATTGAAATTGACTGGGCTGTGTTACATATGATTTTTCCACTCTATCCATAGTATATTTCCAGGCATTTCTTGCCCTTGAGCAATTCTTTCCCAGTGACGCTGATGAATTGATAACGAGTGCTTGCTCTGCCCTCAGACTGGTGAAGGGGTTTATAGTTAAGCGTGTCCCACAATCAACAGCGCTGGAAGTGGGGGGGTTTAGGGGCTGCAGCCCCCCCTGGTGGTGGCTGCAGTTAGTTAGACTCTCACAGGAGTAGTATGTGATCGTCTGCTCTGCCCTGCTGTGTCTCACCTGTTGATCAGCCCTCATGCCACTTGTTACCATGTGTTTTTATGCTGCGTTCCAGGCAATCCGTGACCCATGTTTCCACAACCTTCTACCCGTGAAAGTGCCAGTCCAACCCGTAACTTACTACCCGTGAACTCGTACCAGATCGTTGTCCTCCCAGTTACAGTTTTTGACGTCACACACACATAAACAACAATGGTGATCCCTGTTGATGCTGTACAGACTCTATTTCTCACTGGTGATTAACAGTGAGAAATAGAAATAAATAGACATAAATAGGCAACGTAAAGTAATTCTGCACATTGTAATCAAAACAATACACATACGATTGTGTGGTGGTCTCTTCCTCTTCGCTGCATAACACAGAATTACTCATGTGGTGTCACACGTGAAAGAAAAACTTAAAGCATTTCATATTAGGACTGGCTGGAGTATTAGTTTTATAGTCCAAATGCAAAGTTGCAATGGCCACTTCCCTTGCAAAATCCTAGCTCATGTGTAGCCCAAGACTATATAGATGTATGATATGGATGTATGATGATAACCTACATCAGGGGTGTCAAACTCATTTTCACTAAGGGCCACACTGGAAAAAGAGAATCACACCAAGGGCCACACATGTAGAGGTTACTGATGTGCTTTTGTTACTGCATGTCATTTTTCTTTAACATTTTGGTAGCTTTTTTTCCTCATTTTTGATCCGACTTTTTTGTGGCTTTCTCAGACATTTTTCACCTTTTGTAAATTTGTTGCTTTTTCCGACATTTTTGTATGCTTTTTGTCACATTTCTGTTGACATGAAGCCCTACACAAGTCATCAAAAGAGTTCCTTAGCCATCATAGAATTCAGCAAATGAAGCAAAACAACAATTTTTTTTAACAACAACCTGTTTCATAGTTTCATTTCATAGTTTAATATAAAAACTCTGCTTCTGGGGGAATTTTGGAGTCTCAGAGTCAGAAAATCTGCCATATTCTGCTTTGAATGTCAGGTAATTGCAGTTTAAAAATCACGTTCCTGTGTTTTTGGTTTGGCGCACAACTAGGCAACTATGCACTACGCACAACTATGTATTGTGAACCCAAATTGATATACGGGCCAGATCTAAATCTGCAAGGGGCCAGATTTGGCCCACGGGCCTTGAGTTTGACACGTGACCTACAGTAACTCTGCTTGTAATGCATGCTCACAGGATGGATGACCACCTTGAGGCTCCAGACAATGAGAAGATATCTAATGGAAACGCTCAAACATAAACAACTTTGTTGTAGTGTTTCAACATACTTGTATAATCATGAGTGTTTTTTAACCAAGTGTATTTTTTTTTATACTTGAGGCAATTCGGTCGGTGACAAAAAAGTAATGAAACTTAGCATAAATTCTTTCAGGAAGACTTCCTAATTTATTCCTTGTCTCTCTTCTCGTCTTCTCTCTCTGCCGTGCAGTTGTCATTCAGGCAAAGAGTGCGACCCTCCTCCTCCCCCTCCACCTCCGGTCTCCATCGCACACGGCTCCCCAGGCTTCCCTCCGGCTGACCGCTCCTGTTAGAATTAGCCAGTGTCTAGACTCCATCGGGGGGAAATCTACGGCTTTAAACCCCCTTTAAATAATTAAATATTTTATAACGATGGAGTCTAATCTCCAAATACCTGTACATACATTTTGCATATCTGCAACGAAGTCTCTCCTGATTGAATTGAATTTGGCGCCCTGCTCTCTTATTCCTGTGAATGTGTTCAGGTAATACAGAGACTTGTTTTCATATGTACAGTATATATGTTGCTATCTGTGAATTATCAGGATAATAAGGGCTTTAATAAAGCAGAATACCTTGATTTATTTATTTTCCCACAAAGGAAGGGAAGGAACCCAAGCACGGGTGTTACTGATCACATGACCAAGGCTGCGTTGTGTTCAGGTGTTCCACCTGTGCTTCTCCTGGGGGCCTTTCACATTTCCTACATTTGTACCTCCTCGACTCCTCGATACTCCGGCTTATGACCCGGAAATCGTTCTCAGCGCGCCATTTTGAAGGACGTCCCTCTTTATTTGTATAGTTCTTTTCATACAAATATTTGTAGTGTTACACACTCAATATATAGGCTATGCCTATATATTGATAGGCTATGCCTATATATTGAGTGTGTGTATGTGTGTTAAATACAACAAATAAAAATGTACGAACCCCGTTTATTCTCATCCATGTTGTGAATTGAATTCAAAGTAAATATATAGAAGTTGTCATGAACACTTCTGCTCCTCTGACAGAGATCATAACATGCAGCGTATGACAGGACAGACAGCTGATTCAGTGGTGCTGCTCGTCATATTAATATTAATTGACGTCACTTTTAATGACGGCTCGGAGGGCAGAGATGTCTCGTTTGTTACTCGACTCCTCTTCCTCGACTCCTCAGCTCGAATCTCCTGTGGGCGGGACTAAGACGACAGGAGGGGAATCGAGGACGTACAAACTGGGAAATGGCAGGAACACTGGGCGTGCTGGTCGCACTGTGTTTGCATTGTGCGCCCCCATGTGGTCAAACCGTGTTCTTCACAGCTCCAATGTGCTGTAGTAGTTCTCCACTTGCAGCACACGCTCACATTACAAAATGATAAGCACTGCACGTCTTTGCATAGAGGGCATCTTCAAACCTTTAATGAAACAAAACTAAATACAAATGGAACAAATGTCCGGTAGTACAAAGAGTTCACTAACACACAGTTACTGTCCAAACAACGTAGCAGAGACAACAGGTAGACTGCAGTTTGATGTCATCGCTCCTCATCTTAATCTCAACGTGGGCTTTACAGAGATCCATTCAATAGATATGTAAATAAATCAAACTGAGCTGTTTCAGTTTGACCGTGTCATTTGAACACACGTGCATCACATTGACATATATTGTTCATTCTGTTGCAGTAACAGTGAGGCAGTGTGGCATTTCCTAGAAGTCCATATCGCTGATGCAGCATCACATCATCCGGCTCAAATAGAGAAGATTCTGTCACATCCGGTCAACAGATCGAGCTACAGACACATCTGTTTGTTGTGTGTGACATTTAGCAGATAGAGATGAAATGTGAAGCCCTTTTGTTATGTTCACCAGCTGTGAATAATAAAGAAGTCTTGCCCACATCAGGTAACACATTTTACACGAGAGAGCAAGTTTAGAACATCCATCCAGAGCTGGAAGCAGCACAGAGGGCCCGACTAATGGCCACAGTCACCCATGCAAACGGCAGTGTACATAATGTGCAACAGCAACATACTATGAAGAGGACAGAAGGGAGGACACGTGGAGTCCTCGGGAGGTCCGACTGCATCCCCTTACACACACAGCCAACGTGTTTTTAAACCGTCTCAACACGCACCAGCACTGGTTCCTATATATTAATCAGATATGGTTTTCACAGCAGCACACGTCTCATCAAACTCAATACAGTAGCATCACATGCTTGTGTGCTGTTTATATTGATCCTAAAATCATAAAAAATTAAATGGAGATATATATATATATATATATATATATATATATATATATATATATATATATATATATATATATATATATATATATATATATATATATATATATGCATATGCATTTTTCCTACTGAAACCTCTCATGCACAGAGAGCCTTCAGTATTGTCGAGAGGTTTAAAGACACGCTGGATGTGTTTGGATGAAGATCCAAAAGATGAAGATATTCTGAGCTCATTGAAGTTATGATTACAGAAAGTAAAACTGTAACATTCACTAGTTGTATGTATGCAAAGGGGAAACATTCTTAGTCACTTAGATTTTCATACCATAAAAAGGTAAGGAACAGGGGGGGGGGGGGGGGGGGGCTTATAAAGGACAACAATAAAAGAAAAAAAAGTCATATTAAAAATAAATTGCACAAAATCAAAAGGTTCACATCTTGGTAGGTTTAAACTGACAGGACGGTACATCCACAACTGAGTGGGCTCAAGGAACATAAGAAAAGGTACAGGCACTTCTTTTTCTGTAAAAAGTAGGTCGGTTCAAAGCTGCAAGGAAAGCCAAAAATAGGAAAGTATTACAATAATATCAACCATTCCTCTTCTCATACCTCCTGAGGCCTCCACATCTCAGAGGCTACACCCATATGGAAATATATAACACACACACACACACACACACACACACACACACACACACACACACACACACACACACACACACACACACACACACACACACACACACACACACACACACACAGCCCTTCTTCATCTCTGGCTGTGTCTGTCATGTCACTGCTTTACGGATCATCAATTCTTCATTTCAAATCGAAATCTTGGTGCTTGAAATTTCAAACTTTAACAATACAAAAATACAATACAAACACCTAGGTGAAAATCACAATTTGATCAGCGGCACCATCAATATCTCTGTATTAACAGAGGGCCACATGACTATATGCAGGGCAGAGGGGTCATTCACAGTCTAGTCTAGTCTAATCTCCCGTGCAGCAGGAATGCATGTAATTTCCATTTCCTTCCGTTTTTTTTGTGTTGGAATTTTAAATTTGGTAGATTTGTGAGGACTCTGGTTAACTGCTCCTCAGATCTCTGCAGGGTAAATCCAGACAGCTAGCTAGACTATCTGTCCAATCTGAGTTTTCTCTCGCACAACTATTTTGCAGCGGCTCTGTGCGGAGTTTAGCACCGCCCATGACGATTCTGATTGGTTTACAGAAATGCCAATAAACCAGAGCACGCTTTCCTCCCATCCCTGAATGCTATTTCAGCGCGCTTTGAAGACTACTCACAGTCAGCCTGCAGCACCCCCCCCCCACCCTCTCTCAGCCCTACATGTTTGTGTGAGAGTTTTGGTCCAGCTGGTTGTTAGCGGCAGTCTGCAGCTGCTCCCAGTGATACAGCCCCTGTACTCTACCTGCAGACAGACACAGTCAGAGACGAGCTGGGGAACACAGTGTGGGCCGCATTTAGCAGCTACAGGGACACATGTTCCCCTCAGGAGTGGGTGATCAAAACAGAACTAAAAGGAGAGAATATTGGACTGCTGTTCATCAGGCTGCCAGTGACACGCCTCCTAGTGAGCAATCATGTTGCTCTGTGTCTGCTGGATGTGGGAATAAGGATTAGTCTGCTAACATCAACTACGACATGTAAAACGTGTGTTTTACCTAGAGCCCAGTGAGGTCTACGATGGCCTTGATGAAGATGGTGTCGTCGCGGATGTACGAGTTCTTAGAGTCCAGCTTGGAGAGCGGACAGAAGAGTGGGCAGCCGCTGGCGATGTTCATATCGCTGACGGGCCTCTGGAAGGACGAGGACGAGACGTCGGGCCGGAAGGCATCGATGATGTGCTCCCTGTTGTTCTGGTCCAGCAGCATGAGGGTGACCTGCAGACAGATGTTAGCAGTCTGAGCCAACAGCTGGAGCTGAGCCACGGAGGCAGGTCCAGGACACTTTGAGCTGCTCGGTACAGTGTATTCAACATAGAAAAGGTAGATCACATAACTACAAAATATTAGACACTAAATCTGAAGCTAAATGTAAAATAACCAACACGGTGCTTTGGGATTTCAAAGTCATTTAAACACAAAGTTAGCAAAAATGATCTAAATCCGCAGTGTCCAGAAATACTATTATAGAGTAACTAGTGCAGAACTATGGAGCATTTTATGGAATTACGAGACGATAGCGATATCTCACTTCTGTTCCATCTTTGTTGGGAGTCGCACATGCTCAGTAAGGACTGCTAGCCAGTCAGAAGCAGAGTATGAGGGCGTGCCCTGACAGTACCTAGGTAAGGACTACTAGCCAGTCAGAAGCAGAGTATGAGGGCGTGTCCTGACAGTACCTAGGTAAGGACTACTAGCCAGTCAGAAGCAGAGTATGAGGGCGTGTCCTGACAGTACCTAGGTAAGGACTACTAGCCAGTCAGAAGCAGAGTATGAGGGCGTGCCCTGACAGTACCTAGGTAAGGACTACTAGCCAGTCAGAAGCAGAGTATGAGGGCGTGTCCTGACAGTACCTAGGTAAGGACTACTAGCCAGTCAGAAGCAGAGTATGAGGGCGTGTCCTGACAGTACCTAGGTAAGGACTACTAGCCAGTCAGAAGCAGAGTATGAGGGCGTGTCCTGACAGTACCTAGGTAAGGACTACTAGCCAGTCAGAAGCAGAGTATGAGGGCGTGTCCTGACAGTACCTAGGTAAGGACTACTAGCCAGTCAGAAGCAGAGTATGAGGGCGTGTCCTGACAGTACCTAGGTAAGGACTACTAGCCAGTCAGAAGCAGAGTATGAGGGCGTGTCCTGACAGTACCTAGGTAAGGACTACTAGCCAGTCAGAAGCAGAGTATGAGGGCGTGTCCTGACAGTACCTAGGTAAGGACTACTAGCCAGTCAGAAGCAGAGTATGAGGGCGTGTCCTGACAGTACCTAGGTAAGGACTACTAGCCAGTCAGAAGCAGAGTATGAGGGCGTGCCATGCTAGCAGCTAGGCGAGCATTATAACGTGTGTTCCAAAGTGACCACGTGTGTCTCTGAAGTAAAGGCTGGACTACAACAGAGCTGTTTGGAGCAGTTGGTGAACAGTGTTTTCTGGTGGAGATGGTAAGTCCCTTTGGGGGGGGCTTTGGGCTTTTTCACTTTGTAAACCTATAACGTGCACAAAAAGATATATAACACAATAAAGGAAAGGGGAAAAGCCAAAAAGCATAATATGAGCACTTTAAGTAGAGTACCTTAACTAAGAACCTTCCTCAGTTACTTTCCACCCCAGGATATATGGATTTTAGCTTACTGCCATGTCTGAGCGCTGGATGTGTTACCTTCTGATTGAAAGGCCACTTGAGCAGTGCGTCGCTGTGTCCTCTCATCACCACGAAGAACAGAGACAGGTGGGTGCCGCGGCCCGTCCCATCGCCGTTCAGGTAGATCCGCAGGCACATCTTGTAGCCGTATTTACTGGTATAAAAGGCTGGGGGAAAAAAGTGCAATGCTGTCTGTTATTCACTGCGAGAAGTGAAAACTCCTAATCACACAGATGGCTCATCATGTCGGGGGAATAACTCAGATGTTAGTCATCAATGGAGCAGTTACCAGGAGAGAACATGGCGGGGGCGCGGCCCGCCACGGCGTCCTGCCTCTTCTTGGTGAAATCAGAGATCTTCCAGACAAAGATGCCGTCGTATGTGGCGGCAGACATCTCCCTCATTTTCCCCTCCATCTCCACGATGGACAGGTCCCTCAGACTCACCGTCCTCTCCAGCTGACGGACCTGCAGCGCCAGAACACGTCAACAAGACACGTTACTCAGCGAGACCAAAGCCATGTGAGTGCTGCAGAGGCATGCAGCGCAGACAGCTGATCAATCTTTTAGCAACGACAGAATGAAAGTTCAATCATTTATAAACGCTGTACTTCATTGTACATGATGATCATTTTCACTTAAAGGAACATGGCGACTTATTGGGACTTTGTCTTATTCCCCGTATCCCCCAGAGTTAGATAAGTCCAGACATACCCTTCTCATCTCCGTGCGTGTCCTAACTCTGTCTGGCGCACCCACACCTAGCCTAGCTTAGCACAGATCCTGGAGGTAACCGGCTCCATCTAGCCTACTGCTCTGAATAAGTGACAAAATAACACCAACATGTTCCTATTTACATGATGTGATTTGTATAGTCACAGCGTGTACAAATAACAAGGTCACATGAGACACAGCCATCTTCTAACCGTATACATACTGGGAACTATATTCTCAGAAGGCGAAGCACTGCTACTTCTGCTACTTGGGCGGAGTGATTTGCTCAATAAGTCAGCATGTTCCTTTAAAGATGGAGTGACCCTATTTGACTTCCTGGTGCCTTGACATTCTGGTTCCACAGGCAAACGTGTCATGTTGTCACCTTGTTGTTGAGGATCTCGATCTTGTCCTGGTCCAGCCGGTGCTGGCGGTTGTAGGCCTCCATGGTGGTGCAGGAGCGCTCCATCTCTCGGTTGAGCACACAGACAATGTTCTCGAACGTGCCGACTTTGAGCTCCAGCTCCTGGCAGCGGCGGCTCAGCTCGGCCACCTTGGTCTTCTCGCTGTGCAGCTGCAGCTCCAGGGCGGCGGCAGCGGCACTGGGCAGCGGCGTGAAGGAGGTGGCCAGGGTGGGGGCGCCGGCCCCCTGCACGGGAGGCGCAGCGCCGCGGCCCAGCTGGCTCATCTTCAGCTCCAGCTCCCTGAGGGACTGGTGCAGCTCCTGCAGCCGCTGGCCCGCCACCTCCAGGCTCTGGGGCTGCACGCTCTCCAGGCTCACCTTGATGCCCATGATGAAATGCAGCAGCAGGTTGAGGTGTTCATAGGAACACTGGCGCTCATGGTCATGGATCCTCTCTTTCTCCACCTCCACTCAAAGAAAGACACAACAGAGACACGTTAGGAACACAGACCCTCATCCTCTACGTACTGTACACACAGACATGTCAACGGGAATGATGATGTGTGGAGTTGTGCCACAGAAGAAGAAAAGCATACAGCAAAGAAACCATGGAGCTAATAATGGCAATATACAAAGAATTCATACATGTTTCATGCTTTATCGGTTAACCACATTGACACCAGAACAACAAAGTTATCTCATACAGTGAGTACTAATAATATTGAGCAGAATATTGACACCCTTTACTGGGACATACAGTATGTTTAGAAGTCGCATATTAAGTATTAAGTTGAATGGAGATCAGCTACATGTAATGACGGAGTGTAATTGTTATGTTAAATACACCTATACATCAGTCGCCTTCCTGTCTGGGGGATAATCACCTATGGGCAACTTACAATATGGAGATTACAGACATTGTCGGACACAGAGCCCCCAATTCTGATACGCGAGTGTGCGTGTGTGTGTGTGTGTGTGTGTAAAAATATAATTTTTATTCTTATATTAGTTACTGTACTGGGAATAATGATGGTGTTTTAGTGAAGTCATTGATTGTTGAAATTTGCCACATCATTACGTTGTTACATTGTTACACATACAGCAAATTAGGACAAAAATGTCTACTTACAGACGTATCGCAGCCAACAACATGAAATCTGCATGGTGCTTTAAATTTACTGCAGAACTTAATATGGTCCACATACTGCAAAACAAAAAATGAAAGAAGCTAATGATCTACAGAAGAGGTTGTAGAATTTGATCCCTGGCTAAATGGTAAATGAGATCAACAGAATTATGAGAAATCACTTGAAAAGACATGTCTGGCATACCTTTTCTCTGGGGATCTTTTTCTTTGCACAACCTTCACAAATCATCGGGTACTTTGGACAGATTTCATCGTGAGCCTGAAAAAACAAAGAGACTATGTAAAACCCCATCGAGCCACTAGGACTCCCTAAACAAAGTGGTGTCAGAGAAATACTTGGACAGTGTTAGCCGGACCTTGATGTTCTTCAGCAGGAAGGGTTCTTTGCAGTATTTGCAGTTGAGCGTCCTCTCTGGACACTCCCTCTCGTTGTGGCGCTCCTGCTCGTTGGCTCTCATCAGCTCTTTGCAGGAGGGACACAGGATGATCATGAAGTCACAGTGGCCCTCGTGGCTGGCCTGCAGGGGACCACCAAAAAGACTTTCAACGTTTTCATTATGTTCACTTATCTTTTAATGACCTGGGGTGGACCTTTGGCTTGATGCTGTCCACCACTTTAACACTAGTGTTAATTTCGTCAGACAAGACTAAATATGTTCGTCAACAAACTTTTTTTTCCACGACTAAGACGAGACGGTGACGAGACTGCACCAATGTCCAAAAACGCCGACTAAGACTAAATTAACACGCATTATTGTTGACGAAAAAAGAAAAGACTAAAATGTTTTGCATAAAATAAAAACTATGATAAAATCTCTCTTCGTTTTCGTCTACAATCGTCTCGACTGTTTCATCATGAGATAGAATATTCAGCTGTGGCACATACGTTATGTATGACAAGACTTTTAGTCGACTAAAACTTGACTAACAAAAAAAAGATATGTGAAGGACTAAATATGAGTAAAACTAACAGGACATTTGGCACAAGACAAACTATCCCACACTTAGAGACTGGCCTCGAAATAGACAACACGGATACGATACGATGAAGCTGCCAGCTTATTTTCACAGACTTTTATTGAAGTCGACACTTTCACAAACAGCATTGACAAGGTGATGACGTGAAGCCACTTGTTTAGGTATTTAAGGAAACGTATAGGTCTCAACGATTAAGTCACAAGTATAAATATACACCTGCGATATTTAAAAACTGATCCGCTGATGAAAAAAAACAGAAGATGAGAGTTGTTTTTGTGCAGCGGGTTTTCCTGTGTGCTCTAGAATAAAGGCCAGCCTGGTGTCACCAGTAGAGCCGGCAGAGGGAGAACGTTAGGTGTACATCAGTGCCAGACCTTTCTCCACAGCGCTGCAAAGGAAGGTCTGACTAGTCCACACAGCATTCTGGGATGGGAGAAAAACGTGCTCTGGTTTATTGGCATTTCTTTAAACCAATCACAATCGTCTTGGGCGGTGCTAAGCTCCGGACGGAGCCACAGTGCCTCTGCAAAATAGCCTCGGGAAGGAACTTGTTTTAGTGGAACATGTGTACGTTCAAAAGTAGTTTTAGTCGTGCAACAGAAAACTAAGATTGGACAGATAGTCTAGCTAGCTGTCTGGATTTACCCTGCAGAGATCTGAGGAGCAGTTAACCAGAGTCCTCACAAATCCACCGGAGGTTAGAACGCCAACACAAAGGAAGAGGAAACGGACGGACATCCAGCCAAAATGAGGGACATCCGGCGGAATTTCCGGTCGCACCGGAGCACTCCCGGAAATGAAACGTCATCGATATAGACTACGTACATTAGCAGTAACGTAGTCCAGCTCTGGTAAAGAGAGGGAACCGTAAACACTGAGGCTGATATCATGGACGGATCGCTCGTCCTATATAGAGAGAAAAATCACTGGATGTAAATACCTTGAAGAAAAATGCTGACCATGAAGTGTTGTTTCATTTTGAGGATTATGAATAATCTTGTGTACCGGATCATTTTACATGCAAATTGTTACAGCCGCAACGTCACTGTACAGGGCTTCACATCAATTACTGCTCAAGGAGCATAGAGTCATGATGTAAATGTAGAACTTCTCTCAACATGGGATCAGAGATGATACAACAGGAAGAACTGAAGGGCTGTACAGGCTGATTTATGCTTATGCGTCGAATCGACGGCGTACCCCCGCAGACCCCTCTGCGTCGCCGTGAACCCCCCTCTGAGCCCTCCGCTGTAGCCCAAGGTGCACCTCCAAAAATGTGGACCTTTGCGTCGAGGCAACGCAGACTGCAAGGACTGTGATTGGTCCTGTGTGTTGATAGTCGGTGTTTCAAGGACTGTGATTGGTCAACTGGTCCTGTGTGTTGATAGTCTGTGTTTCAAGGACTGTGATTGGTCAGCTGGTCCTGTGTGTTGATAGTCTGTGTTTCAAGGACTGTGATTGGTCAACTGGTCCTGTGTGTTGATAGTCTGTGTTTCCAGCAGCCTACTGTGGGGAGTAGCAACATGCTAGTTCACTGACATCAGCTTTGTAAATAAACTCAGACATATTTTGGTTACAATGACGAGGTTATCCGTTTGTAAAGTGTCTATATGTCAGTAACGTTTTGAAATTAGCACTTCACCAGCAAGCAGTACTTTGTGGGCAGTTGTGCTAAAGTTAGCTTGCTAACATAACATAAACTGGCTGGCAGACACCTCGCAAATAACCTCAGACTTATCGCCCCCTAGCGTTGTGGCGGTGAAATGCACCGCGATGTAAAGCAACCCCGACGCAGAACTCTGAAAGGGTCACGACGCCGTAGGAGCGACGCCGTAGCTACGGCGTGGAGTTGACGCAGAAGCATAGAACAGCCTTACGTGGCTCGTCGAGCAGACAACTATATATGTTCTTAATGTTTCATGTACTGTATGTTGTCAGAAACACTGTATTGCTGCTATCTTCTTTGCCAGGGCTCCTTGAAAAAGGGGATTTTGTAATCCAATGGGATTTACCTGGTTAATATTAACTAAAGCTTTAATAAAACTGGGAGCAGGTGTTCATTTCCCTGCATGCTTTGCATTAGTGCGCACCTCAAACTCTTTGATGGTTCCCGTCCACGTGCATCCCTCGTTGGGACAGACAGCTGCCAAGGCCTCCACTTCTCTCCGAGCGGCATTGTCAGGGAAAGCCTGCGTGGAGAAGCAGAGGCAGTTGTCTCTTTAGTTACAGTGTGAGGATCAGGATACCCACAGCCACCTTTTCCCTCTTGGCTCCCATTTCTGCAGCACATACGCTCCTTCTAGGGACACAGGACTACGGTTGCTCCAACTACTGTCTACGCTGCCAAGAATTATACTGTAGAGGCTCTGGCTCTGAACTCCAGCACATTGGATAAGTGGGACTATGACATGATAATGCTGGGCCATATGGCGAAAATCAGATATCACCATATTATTGACCAAATACCTCAATGTCAATATAACAACCATATTGTAGGATTGACAACTGGTGCTTTAACTAAATATTTTCACACTGAGATTTTAGATAAATATTCATCAATAATGTTGATACAATGACAAAGTGGGAAAAGGCAAATAATAGAACAGCTAGAACAGTCTGGGACGTTCGGTAAATGACATCACTTTCATGTAATGCAGCCTTTAAAACCAGGAAAAGACAACACTTACCATATAACCATATACAAAATCTAAGACGATATCAAGTCTCGTATCACAATATGGATATTATATCCATATATCGCCCAGCCCTATGACGTGACAGTGCTGACTATACAGGGCTGTTACATCCACAGTAATGTTGGCTTCCATCACCTGCAACCCAAAGATACCAGACCAGGGCTGACTACAGTCCTACTGACAGACTCAGCATTATGTTAACAGACCAGGGAACTTCCTAATATTTAATGTCGCTGCGAGGCGGAAAAGATGCACTTACACCGCCTTGCTTGAGAATGGAGGTGGGTTCCTCAAACAAGTCTTCTTTGATGCACGCACTGCATTTCTGCGGTCCGGAGCTTGAATGGAGGAGAAGCAAATATTACAGAAGTAGAATGTTAAACTATGTTTAAAAAGTCCGCCCAGTTCACACGCAACTCTGGGATCAGGACAGAAACATCTCAAGTCAAGGTTTCCCAATGAGCTTTCAGCAGCTTCTCATGGTCTTCAACCGGAGACGCTCCCAGCTCCGTGAGATGAAGGTTTGAATAAAGCTGGAGTTGAGATCAGTTTGATCGGCTACTGCTGTTTTTGGATGAATTAGTTTAGTCATTTTTCAAGCAAAATGGACAAATAGTTACTGGTATTTACAATATTTACAAAATAAAATATCTTTGGGTTTTGGACAGCTGGAAAATATGTCTTGAATATGTCAATTACGGCTGTAGGAAAATGTGACTTCGGACATTTTTATTAATAATCATTGGATGCAGCTGTACACACATACTATAGTCTACCATGTCATTTTATTAAAGATATTGCAGAAGCTCGAGGCACTAGCTTTATTATCTAAACTTCATAGAATGTGTGGTAAAGCCACAAGTTGTTTATATTGACACAAAACTCCAGACGGCTGTGACAAATGTGATAATAAGACAAGAATAGCATGCTGCAATAGAATGTGGGAATATTACAACCTGGTGCCACGTTTGCTGTGTGTCATTAAGTTCTCAATATGGACTATGCTGGGGACTGTTATTTATTTCATATGTACTATTGTAGTCACACATGCTTTACTACTGCTAGTCATCATCACCAGTACTAATTATTTAGAGTGACAGTTGTGTGTGGTTCTGATTGAGGGCATGAGCTTAAACAAAGACTGCAGACAGAAGTCTTGCTGAGGCAGCAAACATTACAGATCTAAAATACAACTAAAGCTGAAAATGAAAAAATGCCACTGACACTCACACACACACACACACACACACACACACACACACACACACACACACACAGACACAGACACACACAGACACACACTATCTACCATATGGATAAAGGTCATCTAAACTCCGATCAGAAACTGCCCATTTTAACTTTGGTTCGCTTATTGACAAAGATACATACTGAGTGGAGTATACTGTAAAGATTGTAACAGTTGTTGGCCGATCCTCTAGTAAATTCGGCAAAGATATTACTTTAATACAATACACTGTCAAGTTAAAACTCTTCGCCATCACAGTGCTTGCTCGGGCCAGCCACAACCGAGGTTAGCGGAAAGACTACGAGGACACCTGACCAACCCGTCACATAAGTTACGATTTTATTAAGATCAAGTGGTGATTGGTGATTTGCCTTTCAGCCGAATTTTGCATTGGGCCTTTGCAATCTATATATCGTAACGTGTCTTAGTAGTGCATAGCGTTACCTGTAACAATAGGCAGGGAAGTATTAAATTGAGGGGTATCAGAAGGAGGGCTGGTGACCGGCTCTGACTGCTCCTGTAGCTAGCTCCCTAGCACTCACCTCACAATGTTGTTAAAACAGAAGGAACAAAAGCGGTGACCACACTGAGCCTGCAGGGGCCTCCTCAACACTTTCTGGCACGAGTTGCACAGATGCTTGTCTTCCAGGTTGTTGGCCAGGATTTTCTTTGGGAAGCCCGGCTTGTTTCCTTCCAGGGAAGATGGTGGAGACGGCGGCTCCTGTGCAGCCATTATTCCCCTTGAACAATATACCAGACACTCAGCGGGGTGTGTTCAAGACAGCAAACACAGCTGGCGCAAGCAAGCACCCATCGTTTTGTTGACAGTTTTAATAAGTATATGTATTCCTGCTAATGTTAGGAACGCATAACGATATCTGATCTACATATGCACTGACAAATAAGAGCATGCATGTGATGTGATAGATGTGACAGCAGAGGATGCTGTGTTTGGTAGTAAATTACTCCGTCTGCCGCTAGGCGCCGCAGCCCGAGAGAAGAGCATCTATTCTAGGCGAGGACTATCGGGAAGCAGGCTGCTGCCCTGGATCTGGGATCTGGACCCATAGACAGGACCACACGAGCTGCAGATACATTTAGATCCATGATTTAGCCAGTATAGTCTCGGAAGGTATGTCATGCTGTCTTCAAAATAAAAGCAAGGTGTATTTGTATTCAAATATCCAAGAGATTTTGGACAGATTTATCCAAAATCTTACTTTTTTGAACCCACTAACTTTGTCTACTCTTTTAACCTTAAATATATTATCTGTTTCTATGATAAGTCGGGAAATGGCTATCTTGAATATTTAAGTAAAGTAATTATTCTATACCACAAGCACAAATTCTCTAACTCACTTCTTATTTTTCTTTTACCTTTTCTCATAGAACTAAAATCTCTACTCAAGTCACTTAGATTGTTAAACAACAACAAAAATTATTAAACTTGTGGAAAGTAGAGCTCTTTCCTCTTGAAACCTCCCACACAGATTTCCACATATCTCCCTCTGAGATCTTTGCTGTCACTTTAATCGTCTACAGAAGCCCTTAAAGGTGCAGTGGGTAAGACTTAAAAAACTGCATTTCTGTCATATTAGCTGAAACTGACCCTATGTTCTACTAGAATTACATGAAACAGGTCATTAAATATAATCTGAGAAGTTGTCGATGTTCAAAGTCTTTGTCTGAAGTCCTAGATCTTCACAATCCTACCTACGACACCTTTAATACTGAATATGTTTGTCTTTCAAAATCTTTTCAGACTGATGGCTGTGGATTCTCCTGAACAACAGGGACACTGTTTTCTAGAGAACATATGTTACTGCTTTTCACCACAATGCAGTGCATCACACGGAGTTCAGTGTGTTATGGAAATACAGATGGATGTTCACATTTTCATTTACTCTTGAGAGCTTTTAGGATTTCTCATCCATGTTGCCTTAACAGCTGAAATTCAAATTCAGTTTTAATGGCCAAGTACACATACAGGGAACTTTTTGTTGCTCTCACAGTACATACACAGAAATAGACATACAGCTAAAACAGGACAACAAGCAAGGTAACATTTGACTTTGTACAGATATTAGTTTGTATATGAAAACAAATGACTATACATACAATCACTCACATCCTGACACACACACACACACACACACACACACACACACACACACACACACACACACACACACACACACACACACATAATGGACATAAGCTACTGAATTTAATTTGATTTATTGGGATCTCCATTAGCTGAGGCCATAGTCACAGCTATTCTTCCTGGAGTCCACCCAAAGCTTGTGCAGCTATACATTGCGTGGATCATTTTTACATTAAAAACAACCACCAAAACAACATTCAATACATCACTGAAAGAAGAACAACCCAAATAATTACAAAACATAACAAAATTCAACACAAAACTACTACAACACAGGAGAAACACAGGACCTAGTTGAAATTATTCACATAATGTAGAGATGAGATTATGACATTAATCACTGATAATGGACCTTGTGGTGAGATTGCTCTCCCATCTGCTGTTTCCAAGCTCAAGAGTGAACTTCCCGGTTGTCATATGTATTTTTTCAATGTTCTCATGAGCAAAAAAACCCCCAAAAAAAACATAAGCTTTATTTTGAAAGTTATAAAGGAAGTTGTACGTGTGCGTCGCACGCTTGACGCCGCTGCTCCTTGACGTTTCTCCGTGACGCTGGCACTGTGCTGTAGCTGCCGTACACTGTGAAGGTAGCTCATCTGTTTGCGAAGGAATGTCGCTGCAGCTGCTGTGTCTCTGTTGGGATGGAGGACTGACAGACGCTTTGGGACCAACATGTCGGGACTGCAGTCTCTTATCTTATTAAATAACCGTGAGTATGTGTAGCTGCTGGCTGCCAGCTGAAAGAAAACATCCGGTCTAGCTGCCGTTTAATGGGGGAAAAGCTAAGCTAGCTGATGTCGACTGGATAGCTAAGGATAGCGTTACCTGGCTTTCAGCCAGGGTAGGTTACAGACCGCGGGCCTCCTCACCACTGTTTGAACCCTTGCATGCCCATTCGAGTATATGGCTTTAATATTTTAAGCATAATTGCATAAACAACCTAGAAAGCCCAGGTTTAAGCGCTAACAGCCTGGGCAGCTAATGCTACTGAGTCACTGTGATGTTATTTAACGTTCCGGGACAGTATTGGGATGAACAAAGACCCCCCCTCGGCACTGATGCCAGCTGCAGACACATCCCCTCAGACCCTGGGACACCAGCTCCCTTTAGGGCTTCATAGGGACATCATGGGGCAGCTGTAAGGCCTCAGTTATGTAGCACTAATATCTCTCTTATAATATAATGTAACACCAACTGGGACACTGTGACAGCTCCCTTACAGGGAATATGGTCTGCAGCCAGGATTCCTGCACAAAGCCCAAAAACACTGATGGGCAACCAGGACAGGCAGCGACATTCAATTCAATTTGATTTATTTATAGTATCAAATCATAACAGGAGTTATCTCAAGACACTTTACAGATAGAGTAGGTCTAGACCACACTCCATAATTTACAAAGACCCAAAAATTCCAGTAATTCCCCCAAGAGCAAGCATTTAGTGCAACATATTCCCTCACATAAATGCAAGTAGACCGTGTAAGCATGAGCAATCTGATTTTATAGTGACATGGAGCAGCTGTAAGGCCTTAGTAATGTATTACTAATATTTCTCCTATAATCAACTTAATTGTTGTGGCTCTAATACAATGAAACATCAATATACACACATGTAACTGATAATACAACTTTCTAATCTTTGTTCACGTTGTACACATTGAGCACAGACATGTCATATCAGGCTCAATAAACTGTGGCACGACTCTGGTGACATTTTTTTATTATTATCGTGCAGCAGATGGAATATTGTTTCATCGAGATGGTTCAAAGAGTGTTTGAGCTCTCTAATTATTTTGTGGAAACATGGACGCTTCGAATTTATTGACAAAAAAACAGAGGCACAACCTGGGGCTACATCAAATCGGGTCTTAATGGTGTTATTTCCATCTGTGTTTCTTGATATTTATTGACTGAAATAACCAGACTATCGTATGTTTGAGTGTATTTCCCTCTAAGTTACCAGATCTGGCTGCACGTTTCCTTCATACCTTGTAATGAAGACATGATTTTGTTTGGGTTTTTCTGTTTAACAAACCTACCTTTTTTTTAATTATGCCGACACCTGGGCAGGGAATTGAAGTTAATTCCCAATCATAACGTCTGTATTCCTCTGTGTGTTTTTTTTTTTTTTTTTTTTTTTTTTTTTTTTTGCAGATGATGCTCAAAACAACACAGTAGGTACCTCCACCTGTGACTGGCGGCCAAGAACATCTAGTCAGATTTAAGAGTACCGCTGCTGAGTCAAAATTGATTAATTTGGCATTATATTTGCTTCTAAGCATGGACCCTTAACTTCCCCCATCCATCAGGACACACGGTTACACTATTCCTTCAGTTGTTGTGTGACAAATTGTCAGGGGAGTTCCGCTGTACTACCACGTCTTACTGTACAAGCTGGTGAAGCCTCTTCAAGATGTTTTCAGCGCTTAAGAAGCTGGTGGGGTCCGAGCCAGGGCAGCTCAGGGACAAGAACATTCCGGCTGGCTTGCAGTCGATGAACCAAAGTTTGCAGAGACGCTTCGCCAAAGGGGTCCAGTATAATAGTAAGTGATGCCGCCAATCCGGTAGGGTTGCACGATATTGACGAAATGTGATATTGCGATATTGATTGTGAGTATTGCGATCTAGATATTAATTTTGATATTTTTAATCGTATGTAAAATTACAAAAGTTACGGGAAAACGCATCAAAATAGATTCATAACAAATAAAACAAGTTTTCTTACAACACAAGGTTTATGTCAACTGACGGTCATATTGTACTGGTCCAACATGAATAAATAAATAAATAAATAAATAAATAAGGACCATGTCTACAGAACAGGACATGTTTACTGGTTGGACAGTATAAAATATATAAATATAGAGAACAGGACACAACTTTTCTGTCACTTCTCTGATTCGTACCGTTTGGTTGTCTATATTTCTTCACTTACACTGTCACTCCTTACAAATATACACACGCGTCACGTGGTACGCTCCATAGGGTTCGTCACGTAGTGGGCACGTTTGATGACGTGTACTAACGTGTGCGAGTGGCACGGTAACTGGCCAATGAAACATGATCATTACAGCGTTTCAAGCTCTAAATCAAACACAACTAAGCCACACAGCCAACGGACGGGACGCAGCGCTCCACAAAATAAACTAAACATTGCATACTTATCGCGACACTTTCGATATTTTGCGATAACGATATTGAGTCGATATATCATGCACCCATACAATCTGGTGAACAGGCTTCTGCAGTCAATTATGTCAAACTAAATGTAGCTTCTTAGTTAAATTATTGAACTGACAAAATGATTGTGCAATCTCTTTCCCATCCAAGTGAAAATAGTCATCCGGGGAGATAGAAACACCGGGAAGAGTACTTTATGGCATCGACTGCAGGGCAAGAAGTTTGTGGAGGAGTATCTACCCACTCAGGAGATCCAAGCCACGAGTATCCATTGGAACTACAAAAGTAAGTCATTGCCACTCATGTCGTCTCTGAACATTACAGCTTATTTTTATTTGTTCATGTTTCTATTTTGGTGAATATTTGACATCTGCTGTTTGTGCCTGGGTGATTTATTTCAGTGGCTCCATATCAAGGTAAAACCAGAGACTGTGTCTTTTAGATGTAGCTTCAGCTAACCCAAGTTTTAGAGTAGGTGTCCTGTGTTTGTGTTAGTCTTCCCATACCAAGCACACTTGTACCACCACTACTTCTTCAGATGTTTTCAGTTCTCAACAGCCTGCACATTTGAAGCGTTTCCCTCTGTGGCCCTAGAACGTGAATAATGAAAACGCCCTTTCTGTTTTCTCTCAGCTACTGATGATGTGGTGAAGGTAGAGGTGTGGGACGTGGTAGACAAAGGTGAGTGTTGACACACGTGTCCATTAAAGAAGCAGACTTTCCACTCAGGCTCTAAGAAGTTATACTGTACCTTCTTCTATCTATTGCTGTCAATCTGCTACAGTATTTCATGACAACAAATAGATGCATGGTAGCTTGTTGGTTTTTTCTGTCCTCAGTGTTGATGTTGTCTTTTTTGCACCTCTCTTGCACTCATCTCAGGCCAAAAATATCCTCTTCCTGAAGGTGTAGGTGAGCGCCACTATAGTGTGTAGAAATTGAGCTTGCTTGTGTGCTGTGGGTTTGTCTCTTATCTGAATGTCAATATTCTCAAGGTTTGACTGTTCCCAGCTGTGCTTTCTGAGTTTGGCTGGGTTTTCTGCTTTTCTGTATAGCTAGAGCCTGAGCTGAGCGTCTGCACCGTGTGAACCATGACTTAATTCCAGCACTGTGTCTTTGAAGCATAATGTGTGTTAAAATGAGCCTGTAAGATGCTCTTCCTTAAGAAAAGCGGCTGTGCTGTCTGCTTGTTTTACGCAACATAATCTAACATAAAGCAGCAAACTATGGTTGCGATATATTTTTTCTTTTCAGCTCGTCTAAACTCATGAATAATTTTTCTTTCAGGCAAAGGCAAAAGACGCGGAGAGAATTTGAAACTGGAGAACGAGCCCCAAGAGGTGATTATCACATGATTTGTCATGTGCATGGCTCATTGATTGTATGTGGGTCAGTGACGGAGCAGGCCAGAAGAAGAGGTATTAATACATGTGTCTAATATGTGTGTGTTGTAGTCCGACGAGGTGGCCCTGGATGCAGAGTTTCTGGACGTGTACAAGAACTGTAATGGAGTCATCATGATGTTTGACATTACCAAGCAGTGGTAAGAGTCGTCTGTCTGACACTGAGCTCTAATGCTACAATATGCATGGGTAGATTAGGTTTCAGCCGAGAGCTGCCACGGCTGCATTTGGTTCAGCTTCAAAGGCAAAAACCTTCACAAACATTTCAACACGGCTATTTCAGACCTCATGTCTTAGGGAATTAGGGGTGTAAGAAAAAATCGATACACTTGAGTATCGCGATATTTTATTTTGCAATACTGTATCGATTTTCAAAAGCGCAAAAAAAGATTTTTTTTGTTTTTGTTTACGTGCAAAAATATTCATGTAAGACAGTGACGTTTATGTTGTGTTTAAACCCCCTACCGCTAGATGGCTATGCTGAGACGCACCACTAGTGTCCTCGCTAACAGTGCCTATCAGTGCCTAGCAGTGCCTAGCAGTGCCTAGCAGTGCCTAGCAGTGCCTAACAGTGCCTAGCAGTGCCTAGCAGTGCCTAGCAGTGCCTAACAGTGCCTAACAGTGCCTAACAGTGTCTAACAGTGCCTAACAGTGCCTAGCAGTGCCTAACAGTGTCTAACAGTGCCTAGCAGTGCCTAGCAGTGATTAACAGTGCCTAGCAGTGATTAACAGTGCCTAGCAGTGCCTAGCAGTGCCTAGCAGTGCCTAACAGTGCCTAACAGTGCCTAACAGTACCTAACAGTACCTAACAGTGCCTAACAGTGCCTAACAGTGCCTAGCAGTGCCTAGCAGTGCCTAACAGTGTCTAACAGTGCCTAGCAGTGTCTAACAGTGCCTAGCAGTGCTTAACAGTGCCTAACAGTGCCTAACAGTGCCTAGCAGTGCCTAGCAGTGCCTAGCAGTGATTAACAGTGCCTAGCAGTGATTAACAGTGCCTAGCAGTGCCTAGCAGTGATTAACAGTGCCTAACAGTGCCTAGCAGTGTCTAACAGTGCCTAGCAGTGATTAACAGTGCCTAACAGTGCCTAACAGTGCCTAGCAGTGCCTAGCAGTGTCTAACAGTGCCTAGCAGTGATTAACAGTGCCTAACAGTGCCTAACAGTGCCTAGCAGTGTCTAACAGTGCCTAACAGTGCCTAGCAGTGTCTAACAGTGCCTAGCAGTGCCTAACAGTGTCTAACAGTGCCTAGCAGTGCCTAACAGTGCCTAGCAGTGCCTAGCAGTGCCTAGCAGTGCCTAGCAGTGATTAACAGTGCCTAGCAGTGATTAACAGTGCCTAGCAGTGCCTAGCAGTGCCTAGCAGTGCCTAGCAGTGCCTAGCAGTGCCTAACAGTGCCTAACAGTGCCTAACAGTGCCTAACAGTGCCTAACAGTGCCTAGCAGTGCCTAGCAGTGCCTAACAGTGTCTAACAGTGCCTAGCAGTGCCTAGCAGTGTCTAACAGTGCTTAACAGTGCTTAACAGTGCCTAACAGTGCCTAACAGTGCCTAGCAGTGCCTAGCAGTGATTAACAGTGATTAACAGTGCCTAGCAGTGCCTAGCAGTGATTAACAGTGCCTAACAGTGCCTAACAGTGCCTAGCAGTGTCTAACAGTGCCTAGCAGGGCCTAGCAGTGATTAACAGTGCCTAACAGTGCCTAACAGTGCCTAGCAGTGCCTAGCAGTGTCTAACAGTGCCTAGCAGTGATTAACAGTGCCTAACAGTGCCTAGCAGTGTCTAACAGTGTCTAACAGTGCCTAACAGTGCCTAGCAGTGATTAACAGTGCCTAACAGTGCCTAGCAGTGCCTAGCAGGGCCTAGCAGTGCCTAACAGTGCCTAACAGTGCCTAACAGTGCCTAGCAGTGCCTAGCAGTGCCTAGCAGTGCCTAGCAGTGCTTTACAGTGTCTAACAGTGCTTAACAGTGCCTAACAGTGCCTAGCAGGGCCTAGCAGTGCCTAACAGTGCCTAGCAGTGCTTAACGGTGTCTAGCAGTGCCTAACGGTGTCTTGCAGTGCCTAGCAGAGCCTAACAGTACCTAGCAGTGGCTGACTTTTTGCTAGAAGCTAACAATGTAGCTATCGTTGAACTTTGGCCTACTTTAGCATATAAACATTAGCTCACTAAGAAACTGTGAACCACAATCCCAAACTGGCGGTTTGATTTTCTGTGTACTGAATTGTTTACCTAAAGTAAACTTCTTTGACTTTTATGCACATCACGTCTTTTTTTTAAATATTATTTTTTCATAAATTATACTTTAAAAAAATCCCAATATATTGCCTTATGCACAGTATCGGAATATATTGCAATATAGTGAATCGTGATACGTATCGTATCGCCAGGTTCTTGCCCTAGAGGGAATAGATGGAGATTTTTTTTTTTAAATACTAGAATATCTATACAAAATGGACATGATGCATCAATAGGTATTTACAGTAAATATTGTTGTGTCATGGTGTAACATGAGACAACACACAGGAAGCAAACACCATTCAATCCCATAATGAAATGATGGATACAAAGAAAACAACCCTCCTATCGTGATCTAAATCATGAGATACAAATCAAATGAACTATTTCTTAATTCAGACCCACATAAACAGTAGTCAGTCCCTCCAGAAAAACGCGATTATGCGATCGCAGAATTCAATGCATAATCAGCCAAAGTCCGCATATTTATGCGGGGGACGCATTTTTTAAAATGCGCCGTACTTTCGCCGCGTAAATTGCCGATTTCCGCGCAAAATATGCGGGACTTGCATGATTTCATAATCCCCGCATTTTCGTTGCAAAAAACATATACATATCACATATATCTCAGCAGAAAGTTGAAAAATGTTGCGTTTACTTCACACAAGAGCAGCCATTTTCCCCTGTTGCCATGGAACCGTTATGAAGTGATGTAATTTCACCTACTGAGAACACGGTGTTGAGGAATCACTTTTTTTTCTCTTTTTCATCAAACCGCAGTTTTTGCAAGTTCCCGCAAGTTCCCGCAATTTTTGCAAGTTCCCGCATTTTCATCGCATAAAATGGCATAAATATCCTGCATATTCCATCGCATTTTTTAAGAAAACGTGCCGCATAATCAAGGATTTTTGCCCGCAACAATCACAAAAAAACTCCGCGTTTTTCTGGAGGGACTGAGTAGTATGGCAATCAAATAGGGTTCCCCCTGATGTTGTTTAAATCTGCACCTATTAACATGAAGCTACTCTAAAATAATGTTTTATGACCAAACTGCACAGTTTTGGGTTCATTGAGTGATTACATGCCAGAAGTGTGTCTAGTTACACATTGTGTGCAGATGTTTAACCCTTACAACTGCATATCTTGCTGCTGTCACCTTAAAAACATTGGTGGACTTTATGGGCCTTATATATCTGCTTATAGGCAGGGCTCCACACTAACTTTTTGCCTTGGTTGCACTGGTGCGCCTAACTTTTTTATTTAGGTGCACCAGCACACAATTTAGGTGCACCCAAATTTTTCCTCGCGGCGCCGTTAACGCCACAATTTCAAGGTTACCTTTTTATCACGCTCCATATACATTCATTTATATTATGTAAATGATTTTAAACAAGAATAAGGTGTAGGTAAATACTTTTTAGTTGAAACACAATCATACTGCATATAAAAATAAAAATATTAACAAAAACAGTTTGGTGCTTCACTGAGCTGCCAAACTAAAACATTTCAAAAGGTATAATGGAGGATTTTCCTGAATTTTAGAAAAGAACCGCCCTCTCCACTTTTTGAAAAAATGCACATGCGCAACACCCTACCTGCTCCCGAGAGGGAACGCCTATTAAACGTGTGCACGAGAGAATGCACTAGCCTAGTTCTCCTCGTGCACGCTCTGTTTACAAGTTGCTGTCGGCATGGCTCTACAAGCCTACTTTCCAAAAGAAGATTTGCACTTTTTCCACTACGTCAGACTCGCCACCGGTAAGTGGAAATCTATTTAGGACAAGCACCTCTATAGCTAACGTTAGCATGCTACAGGCCAACAAACAAGCTATCGCCAAGAGCGGGGGGGGCAGCGCCGCGGTCGGAGGCTTTTATATACTGTCTATGGCCGTCTGCTCGCTGGCCTGTCAGCGACCACTATACCTTTAAGTAAAACATTTCAAAATAGATCAAAGTGCTTCCCTGAACTGAGATCTAACATTTCATGGCTCAAAGTCTTATAGCCCCCCCCCCCCCCCCCCCCCCCCCCCCCCCCGGCTGTCCTCTGCCCCTCAGATGGACAACACCTGTAATTTGGCCTTCTTCCCCTTTAGCCTTTACTAAACCAATGACAGTACCAGCTTGCCACACTCCCTAGCATCAAAATTCAAAAAAAAAAAAATCAAAATTCTCCAAAAAATATACAGCTGCAACACATGTAAATGAAAATTATCTGAATTAAATAGCCTAGGATACATTTAAAATATATTATCTCTGAGAAAGCTCCTTCACTTGTTATCAACAACAATAACAGATTAAAAGAGAAAGAGGGCGCCCAGATAGCTCAGTCGGTATATATAGAGGCTTACTCCTCGACGCAGCGGGCCAGGTTCGACTCTGACCTGCGGCCCTTTACTGCATGTCCTTCCCCCCCTCTCTCTCCCCTTTCATGTCTTCAGCTTTCCTATCAAAATAAAGGAGAGAGAGAGATAGAGAGAGAGAGAGAGAGAGAGAGAGAGAGAGAGAGAGACTGAAGCGTATGCTACTCAGAGTGACGGCTGACTCACTATGAACGGGTCGAATGCTTTGGCGGGTCAGCGGCGTTACACACGTCTTGTATATGAAATGTCTGTATCGTCACTGCGCTGCATTCTGCAGGCTCCGTCTGAAGTTAGTTGCATTCAATAACTTCGTCTGTGTTTTCCGCCGTGCGGCGGCCGCAGTAACACAGTTAGCAGCGGAAACACTGCTACAAATACAGGTTCCCCTCTCATGCTTAACGATATACAGCTGTGTTAATAACAATTAAAACTGTAGACAAATGTCGCAGTGTAAACCGATGCCGTGTCTCTCGTGTTGCACGGTGGCCGTGTGTGTGAATGGGGGCGGGGCTGCGCGGAGGTGCGGCGAGGCTGCGCGGAGGTGCACCGGTGCAACCTAGGAAAAATGTTAGTCGCACCCTTACAAAATTTGGGCGCATGTGCGACCAAAATGGTCGCACTCTCGAGCCCTGCTTATAGGAAAAGTCTGGCACTATATTTTAACTGTCAACAAATCCCATTAAAAGACCAACATTAACAATATGTTAGTCTATGTCTCAATATTACATTACATTTCATTCAGCAGTCGCTTTTTCCAAAGTGACTTCCAATCAATACATTCAATCATGAAGGTACAAACTCACACCAAAATAGAAGTTTATTAGCTTCCAATAAGCCAAACTACAAACGACAACATGTAAGTGCAATTTATTATTATTACTTTTTTGTAATGACCATCATCTTCTTAGCTAAGGTGCAGTTAGAAGATATGTGGTTGTAGCCTGCGGTGGAAGACGTGTAGTCTTTCAGCCGTCCTGATGTCAACGGGCAGCTCGTTCCACCGTTCAGGAGCCAGGACAGCAAACAGTCGGGATTTCATTGAGTGATTAGTTCTCCCTCCCGTTAAAAGGAGTTTGTGAATGTAAATGGTCTGTATTTATAAAGTGCTTTTCTAGTCTTAACGACTACTTAAAGCGCTTTAGTACAGGAACCATTCACACACAATGTATACATCCATGTGACATCCCTGCAGCATGCATATCCTGATGGCCCAGGTGCTTCTGAATGAAATGATGACTAGAACTTGATTGTGCATCACCGGCTTGAGGTTACACAAGCATTATTACACAAGGAGACCAAGCAGACAAAAGATTGGAGAAAATGGTTTAGACCTCTGAGGGTTAAGTGTCTAAGCAGCAAGTATTTTATGTATGTACTGAATTATTGAAAGGGTTCTCATGTACACCTGAGAGACTGTCTGGTATGAACACATACTGACTGATGCCAATACTGCCACCCACCGATCAATGTTGTGTTGGGATTTTGTCAATTGCAGGACTTTCAGCTACATCCTGAGGGAACTGCCCAAGGTACCCACCCATGTGCCGGTGTGTGTGTTGGGGAACCACAGGGACATGGGCGAGCATCGCGTCATCCTCCCTGACGATATAAGAGACCTGATTGCTGGACTGAACAGGTAGAGCTCAGCACTTGGCTAAATGGTAGCGATGGGCGGACGAATGGCTTTAAACGCAGCAAACACAGTGACATCTGGCGGTTTGTAAAAGAGATAGCAGCCCTTCAGAACGGTCCAAAACACAACACCTCTCTGATTTTAATAGTTTTAGTCTTGTGTGCATTGCAGTAAAAGTTCAAAAAGGCTGCATGGCATTATCAAATAGAGCTCAACAGTCCCGCCCACACTCCGAGAGACCTTGGGTTCCAGAAGTAAATTTCCCATTCATTTTTCCCATTGACGTCTGGAAGAATCCGTATAGTGAGAGTTTCAGACCATGCCTTAGGCTAACCAGCTACGACGTGACTCATAAGCATACAACGTGTCATTTCGAGTGAAAAAACAAACAGAAAATCCCCAAAAAGTCAAAGGTACAAGACTGTGTACATATTTTCAATATCGAGCAAAGGAACTACAATCCCACAAACCACCGCGCACCACTGAATAAAGGAAGCTAGCGTTAGTTTAGCTAACAGCTAATTCGGCTAACCGCTAGCTTAGACAGCATGTAATAACTTTAAAAGACCCTCAAAATAAAACCTGAAAAGAACCGTTAAAATATATAACAGCTGTCACATCAGCTGCAGCCTGCTTTCCCAGTATTTCATTTGAGTGAACGTTATTTTAGACTGAATCAAGCTGTTAGCTAGTGTTTAGCCTAATTAGCTGTTAGCAAAACTAACGTTAGCTTGCCAGCCGAAGTGTGGAACAGGTCGTGTTCGTGCTGTCTCGTAGATCCTCGGAAAATCATCACGGATCGTGCAGGCAGCTCCCCCTCCTCCCCCTTCTTACCAGCATGAGTTCCACCAATCAGAGGCATCACTGTGGGATTGTGGGATTGTTCAGGATTGTGGGTAATGAAGTACTTATCCAAGACATCGCGAATAAAAGACATTTATCTCAAAACAAGGTTAGTGCCCCACAAACTTTTGTCATCTATATGAGCATACAATCTCTTAGTCATGCCGTAGCTGGTTTTAAGTCTAACATCGACGGTTACGATTTCATGGCTTATACTGAAATTGTCAATGGAGAAATTGCATTGGATTTTTACTTCCAGAACCCGCTGTGGGCGGGACTGTTGAGCTCTATATGTAAGTTATTGGGGCGACCTCTAGCTCACCCAGTAAGAGCGTGTCCTGCGGCCCTTTGCTGCGTGTCATCCCCTCTCTTTCTCTCCCCCTTTCCTGTCTATCCACTGTCACTATCGAATAAACAGAAAAGCCCCAAAAAAATAATCTTAAAATTTCTTTTTTATATATAAATATATATATATTTTATGACGTAGAGGTTGTTGTATTTGAAAGTCATTTCTCAGACCTGGTGCAGCAGTGGAACCGGATGTACATCCATACAAGTCATGCATGCAAGTCGTGCACACGTGATGACGTGTGCACAGTCAGAGGTGGCGGAAGTGAAAATCTAACAAGTGAAAAGAGTGTTTTTGTGGAAAGACAGAAATGAGAACAAAATGACTCAGACTCACCGAAACCTCTTTGCCAGTGAAAAAGAGGAAACACCAGCCCAACAATCCACCAGCAATCAACAGTAATTTGTTTAGTATTCAGAAGAGAATAAGTTTGAGGAGGTTGATAGCCCATAGTTCAGTCTTCAAATCTGAAGGTCAGCTACTGTATATATCTCCGTGTATTCATCAAATTGGTATTACATTGATCCTAAGCAAGAGCCAAATAAGATGATAAGATAAAGTCAAATACATTTGTTTAATCAGTCAAGCATCGGAGTTACAAATACACAGATCTGTGGGATCACAAAGCACGCAGAGACTCAGTTTCCCTTTGCCTGACAAGTCAGACCCACATCCAGATGTTGTGTCTGACCCACATCCAGATGTTGGGTCAGACCCACATCCAGATGTTGGGTCAGACCCACATCCTGATGTTGGGTCAGACCCGCATCCTGATGTTGGGTCAGACCCGCATCCAGATGTTGGGTCAGACCCGCATCCAGATGTTGGGTCAGACCCACATCCAGATGTTGGGTCAGACCCACATCCTGATGTTGGGTCAGACCCGCATCCTGATGTTGGGTCAGACCCGCATCCAGATGTTGGGTCAGACCCGCATCCAGATGTTGGGTCTGACCCACATCCAGATGTTGGGTCTGACCCACATCCAGATGTTGGGTCTGACCCACATCCAGATGTTGGGTCTGGGAGCTCCCCATTGGCAGGGCTCAATCTGAGGGGCGGGATAAACGGTTGTCTTTCAAACTCCCTCTGCACGCAATAGGACAGCGCTGCAACCAACCAGAGCAAAGCTAGTTGATAGATTAAACTTTAAACTCTGAACACATCTTCCTTTTTTAAGAACAACTTCAGTGGCGGTCTTTGTTCTTTTCTCAAAGAAAAGCTGAACAAGTCTTCCAGAGTCTCGGCCAAAGGCCGCTGTTCGCCAGCAGCAGCAGCCATCTTCTTTGTTTTCAAGTAGCAGGGAATTCACTCTGCCGTCATTATGTTAAGCCCCGCCCACCGCCTCTATACACGATGTGATTGGCCTGACTAGAGTTTGGTTTTTCCAGCTTGCAAGCCAACGGAGAGTTGCTAGACGACCCTGGCTGCAAATTACATTTGCTGCCGCTAGGGTGCGTCTACATTTCTAGGATGACAAAAGTGAGTCCATAACTACAGAAGCCGAGAACGGCCATGGATTTCTTTCTTTTTTATGCACTGTTATCTCGTGATAAAGACTTATTAATTCGTTATCTCGATATAACAAAGTTTGTTTTCTCAAGTTTTTTTTTTGTTTTCACGAGTTTTTTTTGGTTTTCTCGAGTTTGCCTAAGACACCCTTCCATTTAACCCGGGGAATGGGGCTCCATAAGCGGATAGAAATCTGCCGTTTCTCCCTTCTCGTCTCCGGTCAAATACTCGGGAAAAATCCCACCACGACACCCTTCCATTTAACCCGAAGAATGGGGATCCATAAGCGGATAGAGGTCTGCCGTTTCTCCCTCCTCTTCTCCGGGTTAAATTGAAGGCCGTTTTAGTGGGATTTTTCCCGAGTATTTGACCAGAGAAGTAGAGGGAGAAACGGCAGATTTCTATCCGCTTATGGAGCCCCATTCCCCGGTTTAAATGGAAGGGTGTCTTAGGCAAAAACAAAAAAAATCCATAAAAAAACAAACATCTCGAGAAAACAAAAACAAAAAACTCAAACAAAAAAAAATCTCGGGAAAACAAACTTTGTTATATCGAGATAACAAATTAATAAGTCGTTATCACAAGATAACAGTGCATAAAAAAAGAAAGAAATCGATGGCCGTTCTCGGCTTCCGTACATAACTCAGTGTACAGTGGCGTATTATACTTCAGACCACAGCATATGAGCGGAGTCAGGCCGCTCCGCTCATTATCGCTCAGCGCTCAACGCAGTTTGCTTCGCGCTCCACTCAAATCGCCCCCCCACTCGCTCCAAAAAAGGAAAGAATCTACATGTATATCACTTTTAGCTTAGACCACAGCCTGACCTCCTAAAGAACTAATGAGCAACAACAACATTTTACGGATGACACAAATGAAATAAAACAAACTATTAGGTCTACTTGAATGACAAAACAAATTTGTTTGAATATTACGCTATATTTAATTTACACTTTGTTAAAAGTTACCGTATTTAATTTGCTAACCTTTTGCTTTCTTCCCAGCGTGTTCACGTAGCACACTTTCATGCTTTCGGGAGATGTGCCTTTTTAGATTCCAGAAGGAATCTTTACTCACTGAGACGACGTCTCCACATTCGTTTTCTTGTACCACGTTATCACTGGTAGTTAGTTATTTAATAGTACTCCTGTATGATTTCTCGTTTTCTTTTTTTGAAGTACTTTTTGAACTTCATTATTGAGCCGAGTTTTGAATGAAAATATGTGAAATGAAAATAGTCTGTTGATGGCAAGACAGAAGGATTCTGGGTCAGGCTTGAATGCTTCAGACTCGTGGTGTGAGCGGAGCGAAATTAGAGCAGCGCTCCGTCCTTTTAAAAATCACGCTCTGTCTCTGACCTGCTCGCTCTCGCTCCACTCCGCTCACATGCTCTGCTTCAGACACACAAAATGTGTGTAATCAGGTTCTTTATAAACCCCCCCCCCCCACCCCCCCCAGGTCTATACGCCTCTGGAATGTTAAAGATTTAGCAAATCTCAGAGCGTAGGGGGTTAAATGGGTCATGAGGTGGAATTCCTGTCCTCTTGAAGTCTTTAACACACTTGCCCAGGAGCCGAGCAGCCGTGTCATGATAAAGATATTAAAGCTGCATTCAGGGGCGTCCGGATAACTCAGTTGGTAGAGCAGGCGCCCATATATAGAGGTTTACTCCTCGACGCAGCGGGCCCGGGTTCGACTCCGATCTGTGGCCCTTTGCTGCCCTTTGTCATTCCCCCCTCTCTCTCTCCCCTTTCATGTCTTCAGCTGTCCTATCAATAAAGGCCTAAAAATGGCCAAAAAAAGACATGGTCCTTATTTATTTATTTATTTATTAAAAAAGAACTGCATTCATCCATATTTTTGTAATTTCAACGGATGGAATTACTGTGAACATAGTGACGAAACGTGCAGAGAGTTATCACCAAAGTATGTAGTAGTTCCCCTTCGCTGTCCAGAGCTTTTTAACCAACGGACTACAAACCACTGTACTGTGCCTGCTGCTCAGCTGACACACAGTTAAAGTCGAGCTGGTGAACACAGTGGCGCATTTAGCAGCTCCAGAGACCGATATTTCCCTTCACACACAGAACTAAAAGAGGGAGAATATTGAACATTTAACAGTGAGTGCTCTGTCTGCTGGATGTGTTTAAGACAATGGTTTGCTAACACAGAAACTGTAATAAGTGGTAATTAATGCAGCTCTAATATGTTTATGATCTTGACTTTAAAGGTGTTGTAGGTAGGATTGTGAAGATCCAGGACTTAACAAAAAAAATTGAACATCGACAACTTCTCAGTCCCTCCCCCCCTTTCCGCTAAAGGCCAAAACTGTCTCCTAAGCCCCTCCCCACACAAGGGAGAATGAATGTGTGTGCATGAGCAGTGATTGACACGCAGTTAGACATTTTGGATTAGGATTTTTGCAAATCTCACTCCAGGCTGTAGGTGGAGCCAGAGGAATGACCTGCTTCATGTAGTTCTACTGGAACATAGGGTCAGTTTCAGCAAATATGACAGAATATTTGTTTTACTACACCTTTAATATATTGAAGATGGTTACTGTCAAATATACTGCATATGTTAGAAACTGTCATGAAGAATAACCAGTAATACTTGTGTTTTACAGACCAATGGGAGCATCTTACATCCACTATGCCGAGTCCTCGATGAAGAATGGCTTTGGCTTGAAATATCTGCACAGGTTTTTCAACATCCCCTTCCTGCAGCTACAGGTTCTTTTTTTTACTTTGTCATTATTGGTGTCATAAATATTTAGTTTGTCCATTCTGTACTTTCTGTTCATGTTTTGCACAGCGTGTATATGAAGAAGGCTTAATCTGAGGGGGGGGTGTGCGTGTGTGTGTGCGTGTGCGTGTGCGTGTGCGTGTGCGTGTGTGTGTGTGTGTGTGTGTGTGTGTGTGTGTGTGTGTGTGTGTGTGTGTGTGTGTGTGTGTGCGTGTGTGTGTGTGTGTGCGCGCAGAGGGAGACACTCCTGAGGCAGCTGGAGACAAACCAGCTGGACATGGACGCCACCCTGGAGGAGCTCTCTGTGCAGCAGGAGACTGAAGATCAGAACTATGAGATGTACTGTCTGCTTTGTTTCTTTCTCTCTGCCAGTGCACTGTTGCAAAGAGCCCCTAGAGGGGCACGAGCAAAAGCTTTGTCTTCCACAAGTTTCTGGTGCACAGCCGATAGTATGCTGCAAGCACCAGAAACATGAAGCAAACTTTTGCACATGTCCTCTCTGGGAACACACTATACATGTAGACTAGCTGTGCTTCCATCCGACTGTTGAATTTTACACCCATGTATGAAATACTGTGCCCTTTTTTTCTTACTTAATATCATTTTTCCCCCCTCAAAAATCCAACAGTACTTTCTCTCTGCAGGCCCTTCACTGAGCCTCTCTGGCCCTCTGCAGGCCCTGCACTGTGTATTGCAGGTGAATCGTAGTTTATTAACCAGCCCTGTTGTGATTCCTGCAGTTTCCTGGAGAACCTTGAGTCTCGCAGTAAGGGCTATGGCTCTCCTGGTCCAGCTAACGGTCAGAGTCCCTCCTCTGGCTCCCAGTCCCCCATCGTCCCTCCCAGTGGGGCCTCCACAGGCAGCTCCAGCCCCAGCACCCCTCAGCCCCCAATGCCCTCCCAGATGCTCCCACAGTCACCGTCTGTGTCCACCTCCTCCCCTCCACCTCCGCCTCCGCCGGCAGCAGCTAGCGGGGCGGCTTCACCCGCTGTTGAGTCGAAGCCATCGGCCCAGTCGCCCGAACACGTGCAGGCCTCGGCTGCACCTGGAGCTCTGGGCCCCCAGAAACGTGGCTTCATGTCCCGCTGGTTCGGTTCAACCCCTGCCTCTGAGGCTCCGGCTTCTGCACCAGGTGAGTCTCTTTCACACATTACTGAAGCAGTAAAAGACTCTGCATCAGTCCACATGCCAACTCTTCTGTAGTTGGGTGCACATTGTCCGCAACCACAACCATTGATGATACTCACATCCTCACTCTGACACTGTAGCGTACACTCTGGACAAGTCTATAGGACGCACATCAGAAAGGTTCCAGAAGGCTAACGCAAAAAAAAAGACACTGCTGTGTCTTTATTATGAGATGAATTGTTTCATCTTGCAGCAGAGAGGACAGCAAGACTCTGTTACAACAGTTTGATTTATATAATTGCTATGGTGGACCTCCACATTGTGACACAATTAGAAACAGAGCAAGATCAAGACCAAGCCATCATCATGCTTTCAGCGTGTGCCAGCAGGTATATACAGTAATAGCACTGCTTTGTGCGTGCATGCATGAATGTGTGGAGACTAGCGTGAGAACCAGCCAAAGGCCCCAACTCTGCTCTCTGATCTGTTGTAAATCCACAGTTAGGTGGGCTCTGCTCTCAGTGGGTATAGTCAATAGCAGTGAGGTCGGTACGTCGGTACGTAAGGAAAACTATGACGGAATACGTTCGTCACTGAGCTTTTTTTTCTTCATAAATAAGACAAGATAATGACAAGACAGTAAAAAGTAAAAACTTGATTTTCATCACCTTCCACCTTTTCTTTCTCTCTCTCTCAAACATACGCACACACACACACACACACACACACACACACACACACACACACACACACACACACACAATGCCGGCGCCGCAGCGCTCAGTCTGTCTCGGTCCTGACAGTTGTGCTACTACACTCCATAACATTTGTGTCTCTGCGGGTGTTTTTGCACGTTGGGCGGTGTGGATTCTGGATTGGCTCTTACAACAGGCGACAAGAATGAAAAGATCAAAATGTTATGTGAAATCAGTTTGACTAAAATGACAAAATTATTGGTTTTGACTAGATTAACTCAAATGTTTAATATCATCTGATGAATTAAAGAAGCTATTGATGCTTGACTGGCAGACATGAACAAAAACCAGTAAGATGTAGCTTCTAAGCAGTTAGCCAATAGCTATTGTTTGTTACTTGATCAAAACTGTGTTCAAGTAAACAATATGTTTGAGATCACCTTTTTATATGACATCTGGATGTGGGTCAGCCATAACTCAACCATAACTCAACCTGACCAAAGGACTGGCTGGTGTTGTGATGTCACTGTGTCATTTGATTTGAATAAAGTGAATTTATTTGATAGTTATCACATAAACTGGGCTGTATGTTCTCCCCAGACGAGCTGCCTGCATCAGTGTGTCCTGCTAAGGTTCAGAGTGTGGATGATTTTATGCCCGATGAGAGACTGGATAAAAGCTTCCTGGATGACAGCCTGCCCCCCCGGACCAAGCCGCCTCAGCGTGCAGTGGCTATGGACAGCGACAGGTCAGAGCTTTAACAATTTTTTACATTCACTTTGAAATCAGCCTTAACCTGGCTGATGAACCAAGTTTTATTTAACCAGCCCAACACTATAGCAGGCTCTTTGTCAATGAGTGAAGGTAAAAAAGAGCTCTTTCCTGTCCTGTCCCAGTGATGGGGAGAGCCGAGGAAACCCCATGGTGTCTGGCTTCCAGGACGAGCTGGATCCTGATGACACAGAGCCTGGTCTCCCCCAGCCCAGGACCCTGCCCCTCAGTAAAGACATCATTCTGACCAGTGATGAGGACGAGGTGGCCCCCGCTATCACACAAGACCAAGACCTGGACAGTGAGCATGAGCTCAAAGCGTAAGTTCTTATATAAATCTATTATAAGACTGTATGTGTTGAGGTATGGAGGGAATGTGGGGCTGTCATAGGAAGCCAAAGTAAAAGTTAACCAACCAGGGCATTGCCATTAACTAGCAACATCAACACGAATAACCACAAATTAACCGATTATGTTGCTTCTCTGTCCCTTCTCAGTCCATCCTGTCATATAGAACTGTAAAACATTTTGACAGGAAGCAACAGGCATGGCAGGTGCAGGTTGGGTGCTAAGCAGTTAGCTAAGCAGCCATTTGGACCATCACCAAAGAGAGGTGCATGATATATCGACTCAATATCATTATCGCGATATCACATTGCGCAATATTATATTGAAAGTGTTGCGATAAGTATGCAATGTTTAGTTTATTTTGTGGAGCGCTGCGTCCCGTCCGTTGGCTGTGTGGCTTAGTTGTGTTTGATTTAGAGCTTGAAACGCTGTAGTGACCGTGTTTCATTGGCCAGTTACCGAGCCACTTGCACGTGTTGGTGCACGTCAGCACACGGGTCCACTACGTGATGAACCCTATGGAGCGTACCACGTGACGTGTGTGTATATTTGGACAGAGTGACAGTGTAAGTGAAGAAATAGAGACAACAAAACGGTACGAATCAGAGAGGAGACAGAAAAGTTGTGTCCTGTTCTCTTTATTTATATATTTTATACTGTCCAACCAGTAAACATGTCCTGTTCTGTAGACATGGTCCTTATTTATTTATTTATTTATTTATTTATTTATTTATTTATTTATTTATTCATGTTGGACCAGTACAATATGACCGTCAGTTGACATAAACCTTGTGTTGTAAGAAAACTTGTTTTATTTGTTATGAATCTATTTTGATGCGTTTTCCCGTAACTTTTGTAATTTTACATATGTTTAAAAATATCAAAATTAATATCTAGATCGCAATATTCACAAACAATATCGCAATATCACATTTTGTCAATGTTGTGCAACCCTAACGCTGATTCCACCAATACATTGGTTCTGTATGTAAAGGGCACGTTGAAAATGTAAATGTGTTTAATCACAAGTTGTTGTGATTGTTGATTAAATTGAAAAGGAATGAGTCCTGTTTTGGCTTGTTTGGTATTTAGTGGGGGCCGCGGCCCCCTGCAGCCTTGACAACAAGCAAAGAGTACTAGTGTGCTATTTTAAGAGTCTGGCCAGATGTTAGATGTAGCTATGATGGCTGCTGACTTCCTGTGGTTTTCTCACCACTGCTGCAGAAAAAGATCACAGTGACCTCACAATGAGTGAACAGATAAGAAGTGAAGAATGTGAAACACACTGGTGTGTGTGTGGAATACAAATGTGAAGGTGAACACATGTTCCATATCCTGCTGTTTCAGGCCTGCGATCCACATCACCAAACCAAAGGTGGCCCCTAAAGGGCCGAGCATCTCCCTGACCCTGACTCCAGCTGCAGAGCAGCCGCCCCGACACCCGGCCAGGAAGAAGGGGGGAGCAGCCAGGGCCGAGGACTCTGACTCCGAGCCCGAGGCCCCGGTGGCCCAGCAGATGCTCTCCTTTGTCATGGATGACCCCGACTTTGAGTCTGAAGCATCAGACACACCAAAAATAACAAAGGTAACGTGGAACACGCGTGCCATCACAGCAGACTCGCTCTGCAGGAAGTTGGATTTGAGTCATTCGGTCAAACCACAGTATGATAGCAGTCAGACAGACACAAAGTCACATCAGAAGCCTTATTTCTTTACACCTTTTTTTTTTTTTTTGGAAAAATCTAAACATTTTCTCATGTGAGAGTTCTGTTTTGGGTATCCCTCTTTTCCCAGGAGATATTTCCAGTCCGAGACGAGCTTCTGTCCGACCTCTCTGACGACGACCTGCAGTTGGCCAACGTGGCAGAACCTCTGAAACCCACCGTGATCTCCTTCAAACACAAGGACGATACCGACCTGTTTGGCCTGGGCATCAAGGAAGAGGCTCCCGCAGCCAAGGACAGCAGCGAGGAGCAGGAAGGCAAGTCCACGCACGTCTGTCCACTCATCTAGATTAGCACTCCCTTAACTGCATGCCCCAAAGTCCAAGACAGCATCACGCTCACCCCAAGAGATAGCTTCTGCAGGTATTACATACAGTCTCTGCTAGGGCTGCTAGAATCCTTATCACCATTGTTTTGGTCAATATTGAAATAACGATTCTTCAAACACGGTTACTCATTGGCTTTTGGAAAGATGTAGCATTTATTAAACTTAAGAAACTGTGAAAACACCTTGAACTGTGAAACTTCCCTTAATACTTTTCCTGTTGAACTTTTTGAATTCACCAGAATCAAAACACTAGGAAAAATAAGAGTTTATTTGCTAAATGTGTTGTACAAAATAACAGTTTTTCTCGATTACGTAGTTGTTGTAAAAGTTAGGAGCCAAAATCGTAATCGCAATCAATTTGATTGATTGCACAGCCCTAGTCTCTGGTGGTCATCCAGAATTAACAGAACCAGAGTTAATGATATAGTTACATATTCAGCATGACATTGGGAGTGAGAGGCCTGGTTTACAATTTCTAAAATCATTGGTTGTTTAAGCAACAATGAATTATAGGCCCTATTTTAATGATCTAAGCGCACAGCGTGAAGCGCCTGGTGCAGGTGTGTTCAGGGCGTGTCCAAATCCACCTTTGCTGGTTTGACGGTGTAAAAAGTGTCTGTGTGCCGGGCGCCTGGTTCTAAAGGGTTGTTCTTAGTGTCTTCATTAATCAGAGGTGTGTTTTGGGCGTAACATGCAATCAACCAATCAGAGATCATCTCCCATTCCCTTTAAAAGCCAGGCGCGTTTGGACCTTGGAGCATTGCTGTTATGATGGAGGATTTACACCCTAATATGTTTATTAGTAATCTTCTGCATGTGTGTGTGCTGCTGTGCGTCCCTGTGTGTGTAACAAGCATAGTGTGCACGTGCTGTGCACGAGCCTCGGAGCATTTTACTAATGTGCTGTTAAAATAACAATGAAATGCTGCGTTATTGACTTTAGACCAGGTTTTTGTTGGTCCTCAAGATAGCAATACGGCCAGAATGCACCTGAACACACCTCCCTGTAAGACCAGCACGCCCATGGGAGCAAAGGTGGGTGCAGGTGCATTTGCTATTTAAACGACGTGGGCGCTGGACAGGAAACTGCCGACTCTTAAACTACTTGCATCGGGCTTTGCGCCGCGCTGCACCGGGTGCGAGATGGACCCTTCGTGTCTCTCCTCTTATGGTGTTTCAGTCAAATGGTTGAAAGGTTTACTCCTCTTTTAAAGGTTGTTTTTTGATTTGAACATAATTAAAATGGGATATCAATCATTCCGGTATGTATCTGCTCCTCCTTCAGGGAAAGAAAGCAAACACTCCACCAAAGAGAAGAAGAAAAAGAAGAAGAAAAGCAAAGAGGTAACGTTGTCGTTGTCGTTGCTCCTATCGCCTTGTAATAAATAGTAGTAATATTACTACAATAAATTGCGTCCTTTCTTTTTCAGGAGGATGAAAAGAACAAGAAGAAACACAAACACAAGAAAAAGGAAAAAGACGAAGATGCAGCAGGAGACGAGAAAAAGAAGAAGAAATCCCGGACCAAGAAAACGGAGGTGGACGAGTTGGAGGACTTTCTGGGCGGAGGAGCAGGCTCGATCAAAAGAGATGACGGCGATTATGAAGAACTATAAGCGCTCCTGTTCCATCGGGAACGGAAGCAATAAAGCATCTCCAAGCCATACGCACGGCTCCTGACCCAGCCAGGTAACTCCCTCTGGTTACCTGTCTGCTCCTTCTGACTGACTCCACATCTGCACTACTGCTGTCACTTCCATTCCAGCCAATAGGAAACAGCCAGGAGACCCCCGTGATACTGTAGTGAGTCGTGACATTAAACTCTGATGATTGGCTCTTTGTACTTTGACATGATTGAATAAGTTGGCTTAATATTTCCTTTGATTTGATATACCAGTGACCAATCTGTAAATAGGGTTCCCATTGTGTGTGGTTGGTGTACTAACGGAGAGCATGCTTACAGTGACCACTGACCGTCTTCTGTCTTTTTCTTTCTTTCTACTTGTTGGCTTCAGTGGTTAACGGCACATTTAGTCTTGTGTCTCTACATATAAACACGGAACAATCATTCACGGTGAGTTGATGTAAGAACTCTGAAACGACTTCCCCTTGTTCGCTCTGGGAGAACGTCCACGCTAAGCTGGCAGTTTGCTTTGTTCTGGCCTCCGTCCACACTCAGCCTGGCTGGTGTTTCAGGGCGGAGCAGGGAAACGACGATCTAACTCTTTCTGTGATCACTCATTTCAAGTGTCCATATAGCTGATCACACACTACACCGTTTGTCATTAACTGGTCTGGCTCAGCGGATCTGCATTGCTGAGATAAAGCATCACATGAGAGACGCGACTGGATGTTCCTCCCCTTTCGCTACCTCTGCTATCAGGGCTCGGCGCCGCCCAGGACAGCTGGGATTGGTTTAAAGAAAAACAAGTCAGAGCTATTTCCTCCCCCCCCCCCATCCCAGAATAGATGGGCCATGTCTGGCTATGCCAGCTTAGTCATTAACCTGTATGAATGTTGATTTTTGTCACACCGAGGACTAAACAGAGATTGAACCAGCTGAGACTCAGCAGAGTGAGCGGGCTGCAGATGTAGACTGAGGCACTTTGAGAGGACAGAGAAGATTAGACCGCGATGTAATGGCGCCGGGAGCCAAAATGAGCATTGGGCACGATAGTTGCACTTTGAATCCCTCGTAGTGTCAGCATCTGGGACGCTTCACAACGTCCTGAACTACAACTTGTACGACGTGTTGCATTCTACTGACTGGGAAGGAAAAAGACATAGTGATCATTCACTACATGATATCGCGATAACATAGTGATCATTCAGGTTTTTTTTGTTTTTTGTGTTTTTACGCAAGGTAAGGCAGAGAGAGGAGAGGACCTGGTGCAAAGCCTCTCCAGGTTCCTTTCATGGCTAAACTGTGTTCACATAGGTTAGCATGTGGGACAGTGCAACGTGACATCATGACTTTGTGTAAACATACACCACTTTCTAAAGCCAAGTGGCGTGTTATCTGTACGCATTTTGAGCTATCTGCGTGTATGTCTACGCCGTATAAAGCAAACGGGTTGGGTTTAGGAAAAGAAGAACAGGACGGTTGGCTAAAAAGCGAGTATGCGTCTTGATAACACGCCAAAATGGCATACGAATTGGCGTGTCATACATACACCACTTATTGAGATCAGTCTGGACAGCGAGTCAGTCATGTGTACTGTAGTCTGCCAAGCGTACGGCTCTGATGTCCTAATGTGACCGTGAGCATCTTGAAGGCAGTCTCAGCATCACAAGAAGTGTAATGTGTGCACGTCAGCCGGCTTAGTGTGGACGTCAGCGACGTGATTTTATGATTTCTTCAACTGGTCAAATCAGTTGGTACAAGTCCCTCCTCCTCCCCCCCAAACAGTTCACTCACTGGCCCTTTCTGTGCTTCTCCCTGGAGGGCGATATACAAATTCTCCTTGTTTTCTTCTTTTGCCTTAATGGAGGTTACAACTAGGGCCCGCCGAGCCGCTATCCTCACGAACCGTTGTGAAGTGTTCTTACTGTAACGTGTTGGTGACCCTCTGAAAGCTCCTATACGATTGCCGTGGATCAGTACATCTGTTTGTCTTTTCTTTGATTCTCGTAGGACAGCGAAAAAGGAGTATTATAGAACTATGTTAATATTTCTCTAAGTAACATTTCCAAGATTTCGTCATTGTTTTATGATCCTTGTGTTATTTATTGCCTCTATTTGGTTTTGTTGTGTGATTTGTGCTGAGACTCCCAACGGTTGGACACGTGGATTCCAGTTGTTCTGTCTCCTAAGGTCCTCCGATGGTCGACTTCACTGCTTTAAGGACGTTGACGTGGTGACATGAACTACGTACACTGCAGTATCTTCCATTACTCACCAAAATGTTTCCAATAAGTGAAGCATTTTTGCATCTAAGAGAAATTCTGTGTATTTTTAAACTTGTTTTGACAACTTGACAGATTTCATACAGTTTCCATCTCCCATACCTATATGGCTACACTCTTGTTGGTTTACAAAGACATTATGTTTGATATTACAAAGTTGAAACTATGCAGCATTGATCCTGAATACTGTGTGCTCTTTTTTTGTCTTTTGTCATGGAATTGAGGATGAATGCTGAAAGCACAGTTTCAAGCAAAGCATGAGACTTAAATGTACAGCGAGAAAAGAATGTATAAAGTATATAGATAAATGCATATATTTGAAGAGCTTTGTTCCAAAAAAATGATACATCACCGTGTGGAAACAACTGAACTGAAATCCTATCGAATGATCGAGACAGCAAAGACCTAATCATGCTGTCTAAAGTAATAACATCTCTGAAAATGGATATGCACTTTTGGAAATGTTGTCTTTTTCCAACTGGATGTGTGACTGTTGGAATGAAGCCCTTCATGTATTGCCCCCCCCCCCCCCCCCCCCCCCCCCGCGACATGTTTCATCTCTACACTGTGTGAGATTGCCTCTGTTTGGTTTGTCCAATAAATGCAAACTTATTTCTTCATAAAAAACAGTTCTTGTGTCTTTAAAAAATAAAAGAATTTCACCCTTGAAACACAGCATGATTTGGATGACTGCGTGTTGAAATGAAGCTAGAACGCGTGATCATTCCAGCTGACCGAAAGACGCCGCGTTCTCATACTGTAGATCAGCCAGCTCTGTGACATCATCAAAACGCTCCTCCGCTGCCTTCTGGAGAAAGAAAAGACAACGATGTTGCCCTCAAGGATCCATGATGTTGGAGTTATACCTTAAAGGTGCAGTAGGTAAGACTTATAAAACCACCTTTCTGTCATATCTGCTGAAACTGACCCGATGTTCCAGTAGAACTACATGAAGCAGGTCATTCCTCTGGCTCCACCTACAGCCTGGAGTGAAATTTGCAAAAATCCACCGCTCCCTGTTCAGATGCACCAATCAGGGCCAGGGGGGCGTGTCTAACTGTGTGTCAATCACTGCTCATGCACACGCATTCATTCTCCCTTGTGGGGGGAGGGGCTTAGGAGACAGTTTTGGGCTTTAGCAGAAAGGGGGGAGGGACTGAGAAGTTGTTGTTCAAATGTTTTGGCTAAGTCCTGGATCTTCACAATCCTACCTACAGCACCTTTTAAACTGCCATGTTTTTGTCGCATGATAAAAAAAAGGTCAGTGTCTTACCTTCCGAGTGTGTTTTGTTATGGCTATAAAAGAAAGATTTCAGAGTTTAGTTCATGTCATGTGAATTGGCCAGATGTAGGCTACTATAATCTGCATTAAATATAAAGCGTGTCAGTTTAGCACTTCAAAGCCTGTGTATGTTCTCCTCCACAACCATGCTCCGGAGAGAAACATGCTGCTTGTTCTGCTGTAAAATGACAGAATGACCCCTCTGCCCTGCATATAGTCATCTGGCCCTCTGTTAATACAGAGATATTGATGGTGTTGCTGATCAAATTGTGACGCAAACAGTATTTTGCTGGGTGTTTGTATTGTATTTTTGTATTGTTAAAGTTTTAAATTTCAAACACCAAGTGTGTGTGTGTGTGTGTGTGTGTGTGTGTGTGTGTGTGAGAGAGAAAGAGAGAGAGAGAGAGAGAGACGCACAGTGACTCACTTTTGGTGAATATGGTCGCCATGGGCAGCAGAGGCAGCAGAATCCAGCGAGTCAAACTCCAGATGTAAGCACCCGAGGCTGCAGGGGCACGGCAGAGAAACGGTGAATTAATGCTGCACTAACCTGAAAACACAAATGACTACATATATTTTACATATGCAACGTGACATGACCGCGTAAACATACACGCCACTTTCTAAAGCCAAGTGGCGTGTTATCTGTACGCATTTTGAGCTATCCACGTGTGTGTCTATTCGTATTGAGAATGAGGACATACGTCATGGTAGCTTGCTGTCACGTGACGATTTGGGAGGTGTCTGAGCCCACCCACCATTTTGGGATCCTACGCTATCGGAAGGCAGGGGCAACAGTGTAAGAGCGACACAGAGACGGAGCAGGAAAGACGGCTTGAGGAAATAGCATCACGGCGAACGGGTTGGGTTTAGGAAAAGAAGAACGGGGCAGTTGGGTTTAGGAAACGTGACACGCAGGACCTGATCCCCGGTCTCCTGGGTGAAAGTCCTGTGTTTGTAAAAAGCGAGTATGCGTCTTGATAACACGCCAAAATGGCATACGAATTGGCGTGTCATACATAGGCCAGTTCATGATCGGTCTGGTATATGATATGAAGGAGTTGTTCCTGATGACACCCCCACAGAACAATGCTTTGGCCTCTTAGTTCGTTTTGTTTCTCAATCCCATCAGGAAGCTGTTCAGCCCGACTCATGCATCTGGACTTACCGTCGCATCAAAAGGTTGGGTTATAAAGGATTTTCATCAACTACTACATGAATTATTACATAACATTGACTTGAATGACATAGGTAATTATATTCCACATCTTTGTCTAAATGTTATTCTTGACTATAATCTGTTTCAAGAGTCGTCGTGAATGCTGCATTAACTGACGGTGTGCTGTTTCCCACCTACACAACGTTGACAAGTGACCACCTGAGATGATGAACGTTTTAGCAAACCGATGTCTGTTCACTCATCCACCAGCATTTACAGAGCAACATCAGCATTCATTGGGAGTGTGTGTGTGTGTGTGTGTGTGTGTGTGTGTGTGTGTGTGTGTGTGTGTGTGTGTGTGTGTGTGTGTGTGTGTGTGTGTGTGTGTGTGTGTGTGTGTGTGTGTGTGTGTCCAAGTGTCAAGTCTGCTGTGTGCTGCTGAGCAGGTAGGTAGGAGGGGCAGTCTGGGACATTATTCACAATGACCTCACACACATACAATCTCTCTCATAAACACTACTCAAACGCTTTCATATACACAACTGTAATGGGATTTCAATCGTGTGTGTGTTTTCAGTATAGTATGTGAGAGTATAAATAGTGTGTATGAAAGCACTTCAGTAGAGTGTGTGAGAGCATTTCACTTGTATCTGTGTGAGGTAATTGTGACTAATGTCCCAGATGGCCCCTCATAGATGGGATCAGTGACTTTATCAGAGCCTTTGTGGCTGGAAATAAGGTTAATGGAGAGTGCAGATGTGGGCCAGAAAACTGGAACAATGTCCCATTGCAGACAAACACAAAAAATGTATTCGTATCAACAAATAAAGCCAGTATATCAGTGTGCATTCAGCTCCTCCAGAGCCTGACTTTTGTCCTGATTTAGTTTATTTTGCACTACACATTAACAGTTGTACTCACAGCTGTGAAAGTAGCCTTCAGCCAGCTTGATGACAGTGTTGTTGGTGCTCAGCACACCGCACCAGTACACTCCCTCTCCGTGGCTGGGCTGCAGCAGCGCCACAGTGAAGGACTCGGAGCCCTGCGTCACCTTCAGGTGACCTCCATCCACCGAGTGCTGCCTCTGGCTGAAGGCGAGGCCGTGGCAGCAGTCAGCGGAGCTCTGCCTGCACCAGACCCTCAGCAGCCCCTCATGCTTCCCTTCATAGGGACATGCCAGCTTCTGCCAGTACACCGCCTCACAGGCGCCTGCACACGGTAACATGGTGGTGGGGAGAAAACAGCTGGTGAACTGTATACAGTGCTTTCCCCAGGTTTCTGGAAGAATCAGGCGCACGTATTTTGCAGGGGGTTTAGGGGTCCTCCCTCAAGAAAATGTGACATTTTTCAATAAAACAAAAACGCAATTTCCCATAATTTTGGACCATCATTATTACTATATGTGTGTTCAAAATTGCCTGTAAAAAAGGAGCAGGTGTGGGAGCTCTCCAGCAGAAAGGTTGGGAACCACTGTGCTAAAGGCTTGAGCAGAGTTGCTTATTCATTTTCAAAATAAATCAACAAAACGTGGCCTACAGAATGGAGGACATAACCCACAACTTGAGGCTGCAGAGGGATGAACTTCTGAAGAGACGGACACCTTGTCTTACTAAAAATTGTCTTGAAAGAGGAGAGCGATCACCCCTGAATTGAAATTTCATTGAATTAAAATGTTTGAAAAGCTAGAGCAGATAATAAATAACACTCAAAAAGCTTAAAGAAGAAGTCCACTGGGGACCGACTACAATCATTAGATCTGAGAAAGGGCAGTACGTTAGTTTTGATGCCTCCATTGATTTTACATTCATGTGGCTTAGGTGCTGCCCAAAACAGCTTGGCTGCTGCATCTAACCCTAAACCTTATAATGGAAAACCCTGGTGTAACCTCGCACCAACACAACACAAAAGAAGTCAATTCTGATTCTGAATCAGATGGCTTTATTCCAATAGAAGTACATTTCGCTGTGCATCTTTCCAGCTCGTATAGCAGTGCAGTAATCTATGAATCAAGTTATTAACTCAAATTAAGGTAAAGGTCTTCACTTACCTGCAGTCAAAAGCAATAACAAACTCAAAAGATGCATAATCCAAGCACTGAATGTGGTTACACTCAAGTTGGATAGTAAATACGGAAAGAAGCTGCTTATTTAGATGACAGATCTTCAGGAAATGCCTCCTACCAACACAGATAGTGATCACAGTGATCTGTGTAGGAAGTGTGGTTGCACTGGGCAGGGGCGTAGCACAACATTCTGGCCCCTGTAGAAAGGCATTATCTATGGGCCCCTCCTTGCATCCACAGCTATTCATTCTAGCATCTTTTTGGGCCCTCCTCACATGAGGGCCCTGGGTACTCAGACCCCTTTTTCCCCCCCCAGTCTGACACCTCTGGCACTGGGGCCTGATAGCCATTTCTTTGACTTACCTTCCCAATCCAATAGCCTATAAGTAACTCATTCAACTGTGAAAATCCAACAAATTTGTGTGTGTGTGTGTGTGTGTGTGTGTGTGTGTGTGTGTGTGTGTGTGTGTGTGTGTGTGTGTGTGTGTGTGTGTGTGTGTGTGTGTGTGTGTGTGTGTGTGTGTGTGTGTGTTTCATAGTAACTATAGTCTGCACTGGGGCCTGGTGTACACCACTGGTTAATTGCATCATATTATTACCATATCAAGTAAAGAACTGTTGCAATAACGTGTGCCCAGTAATACTCGTATGTATCGTAACACAATAACCCGTGGTACTGCTCAACACTGTAGCAAGGCTGGAGTTTAACTCGGGCTTTTATTTTGAAAAGCTCGCCAGTCAGTATCGAGCGCTTTCATTGGATCCTCTGTCAGCCAATGAAGGAAGCTCTTGTACGCATGTCCTCCTGTGTCCATGTGAGTAGTGCTGCGAGCTAAAGAATCATCATGGTAAGTTCAAACAGGATTAAAAAGGTTTCGGAGCATTAACTCTTTTAGTAGCGCGGTATGAAGAGTGTCCTCACTGAGTCTTAAGTTACAGAATACAAATAGGTGTTAACTTACAAACTGGTCCATAGTGTTTATAACGTTAACCATGATGTCTTAATCATTTTAGGTTTTAGCTTTCTGACAAAGCCACCGTCTAATGTTACTTATTTAAAATGTACAATTGTGTATATATACAGTGGCTTGTATAAGTTTACACATCCATGCTAAAGTTGACTAAAAAGAGGAATAAAAAACATCTTTTGGAAATTGATGTTAATACCTTAAAAACAATGAGGAAAAATCCAACCTTTAAGGACACCAGTTTTCTTTGTGAATGAATAATGTATCGTAAATAAATAAATGTTCTTCCCTATAATACAGGGGGCATAAGTCAGTACACCCCTATGTTAAATTATCATAGAGGCAGCAGGCAGATGTTTATTGTTAAAGGCCAGTTATTTCATGGATCCAGGATACTATGCATCCTGATAAAGTTCCCTTGGCCCCCACATCATCACATACTCTTCACTAGAGATTAACGTGGTTGTATTTCAGTTAGTCTAATAGCTGGTTTGATTTGCATTGAGAGATGGTTTTATGGAAAGTATAAAAATAGAACTCTGACTGTCTCTATGGGAATTTAACATAGGGGTGTACTGACTTATACCCCCTGTATTTTAAGGAAAAACATGTATTTATTTGCGATACATTATTCATTCACAAAGAAAATTGTTTGTTGTTGTGGATTTTTCCTATTTTTTTAATTAAGGCATTCAGATCCATTTCCAAAAGATGATTTTTTTTATTCCTCTTTAGCATGGGTGTGTATACTTATGAGCACCACTATATATAACATGATAGAAACATCAATAACTATATGTAACGATAGTTCTTGATGTTTCTATCATGTTGCTGAACCGAGCTTACACATTCCTATTGAGATGGGTTAGTGTATGAAGACTAGTGCTGGGACGATATGCTTTTGTCCCGGTTCGATTCTTTCCCGAGACATGGACGCTGACTGGATTTAAGTTGTGATTTTCATTTGTTGTGATTCTAGAAGTACTGTGATTTCATAGTATTGAGTATTAGGATTATCTTTTCCTTCTTTAACAACAACAAAAGTTGAAAAATAAAGTTCTAGAGACAATATATCATGAGACATTTCTAAAAACTGATAGTTTTCTGAGAAGAATGACATCACATGTCAGTCAGTCTGACATTTATTTACTTTGTCAAGAAGAACATAACATGGATTCTCTGCTTTTCTGCTTTGGCTCTGTTATGATGGAAACAGATATGAGGTAGTCGCGTATAAACAGAACATATTTAGGTCAGTCATTGGTAAAAATGATGAGCCTGAGATAATGTGCTGTTGCTGTTGTGCTAGCTTCGTCGCGAGGTGAGGCTGAGGCGGGAGTACCTGTACAGGAAGGCCCAGGAGGACCGTCTGCGGACGGTAGAGGAGAAGAAACAGAAGCTGAAGGGTGCTCTTGAAGGTAGGAGGGCATCATGTTGTCTGCCAGGTGGTCAGCGGTGGAAATGATCCACATCCTGGTATAACACAAGCTGCTTCTTCCCTCTGCAGAGAACCGTCTTCTTCCAACGGAGGTACGCAAAGAGGCTCTGCAGCTGCAGGACCTGCTGGAGTACGACGATGAAGGGGCAGAAGGCCGGTGCTCTTATGGCTTCATATTACCAACACATTCATATAGTGCACCAGTGACTACGTTTACATGCAAATAATATTCCGGTTATATTGTTATTTCCGTAATATTTCCAAATAAGACAATATTCCGACTACGCGTAGCTAATGAAAGTGAATATTCCACTAATATTCCCGTTTACATGCAGCCATGTAAAACAGGATGTTCCAGCGGTGGAGGACTTGTTGGAGCATGTGAACACAGCGTCTCTCTTTCACTCCTTCAACCATCTTCTAGAAGAGGTCGGCTCATATCCAGAAACCTGCTGATGTCCAAGTCTTTGATATTGTTTCAAAGTAGCTGTGTTTCTCCTTCTTTTCTTTTGGCCATGCATCTCTACCACAGCCGGGCTAACTTGAACTGTCGGCTGGTTGGTCAGTGTCCAACAACAATAGCAACACACAGAGCTGACTGTAAGCCGTAAACAGGCAAGAGGCCGTAAACTGTTGCTAACGGCGGTAAAAACCCTGATTGAGACACAGATTCTGAATGTGCAGTATACATGTCCAAAGAATGCTTCTAAAACCCGAATAATATCAGCATATCACACAATGCTAAATTCAGAAATAGGCCTTATTCAGAATACCCAACGGGAATGTGCTGTTTACGTGACCTGATCACATTGGGGATATTGTCATATTCGGAGAAATAGAGGAATATTAGTGTGCATGTAAAGGTACTGGTTGTGTCGGTGTTTACCATGTATTGATTTCCGTTGCTGTGCTGGCTGTGTGTGTGCAGGTGTCAGCTCCCACATGGACGATGAGTATAAATGGGCCGGAGTAGAAGACCCTAAAGTGATGGTCACCACCTCCAGAGACCCCAGCTCCAGACTCAAAATGTTTTCCAAGGTCAGAATCAGTTAGGACCACAGGTGGTCTCTAGCTCTTTACTTACCACATCATTCATTTAGTTATTGTCCACAACAAGTTTCCTAAAAATAAGGTTTTACTTATTTTTTTTACTAATTCTATAGAAAATGGAGGCTGTGTTCAATTAGTACACTTCCAATTTATCAGAGTCTGTTTTATTGGCAAAGTACGGTATACTTACATACACTAGGAATTTGACTTTGGTAGGTGGTAACTCTCTATACATTCAACAAATAGACATGTAGTAGACCAATGGTAGTATAGACATACTGTACAATAGAGACAACAATATACATATAGGCACATATCAACATAATGCACAAAAATACAAATATACAGATAAGACATAATATTAAGACAAGTACACATGGAGTGGGATGTAAAGTGCAAAAAGTAATAGTGCAAAGTAGTGTGCAAGATGCATATTGGAATGATAAGTATGTAATGTGTAGAGAAGTGGGGGAGTGGCCAGAGTGGGGACGACCAACATATCCTCAGGTCAGGAGAGTGATGACAGTGGGGAAGAAGCTGTTCTTGTGTCTGCTTGTTGTTGTGTTCAGGGATGTGTAGCGCCTGCCAGAGGGGAGGAGGTTAAAGAGAGTGTGTGCAGGATGTGTGGGGTCTTTGGTGATGTTCTCTGCCCGCTTCCTGGTCCTACCCGTGTACAGGTCCTGGAGGGAGGGCAGGGGGGCACCAATGATTTTTCCAGCTGTCCGAATTGTGTGTTGTAATCTGCGTTTGTCCTGTTTTGTGGCTGCCCCAGACCAAACAGTGATGGATATTACCTGCATAAACATAAAGTCTTCTTTATAAAAACCCAATGGGCCATCTGAACATGCTATATGTGAAATCTGTCTACAGGCAAACCATCCAACATGTATGGAGAATAAAGTTCCCAACATGAAATGGATGATAAAATGATGCTTACTTGGAGGTACATGGAGCTGTTCTTTAAAGGCAAAAAGCACACACAATACCGATACTGAGAATATAATTAACAATGGGATGCATGTAATAAAAAGCAATAGCAGTATGAGAAACATGGCATGTAAACCTGTTCTAGTAGACACCAAGAATACAAATATGCCGCTGAAAAGAAGTGTAACAGGCTCTTGACGGCTGCTTTTAACGGCTCCCAATCATTGATCCTTCACAGCGAGAGGAGTACCACTGAGTTACCGCTGCTCTTTCAATCGGGATTTCAAAAAAGAGCAGAATTACTGAACAACCGAGACACGCAAGCTACATTTCAGAGGAAGAAGCAGGGCTTGTCTTTATTACACAGCCAGAGCGGAGAATAAATGAGTGAAGTGTGTGAATGGTTCCAGGAGGTGAAGCTGATGTTCCCCGGAGCCCAGCGCATGAACAGAGGAAACCACGAGATCAACGCGCTGGTGAGCGCCTGCAAGGCCAACAACGTCACCGACCTCGTCATCGTGCACGAAACCAGAGGACAGCCAGGTACGCCGTTCACCTCGCTCTGTCCTTTCTCTCAGAGTGGGGACACGTTTGGTGTCTGTGGCTCTGAGAAGCTCGTCTCTCTGCTAGCGTTTATACATCACAAAGCAGCCACTAACAAACGGGCTCTCCTCATGTTCTACTGCACACCAAGGCTGAGTCTCATTCTGCATACTTCCGTTATTACACTGCTAATGGGCACTGACCACTTCCTGCCGTAGTGCCCACTTTGGTGGGTTAGTATCGTCCCAAAAGGAACACTTTTGTTAAAACACTTACCGGAAATGATGAGCGTGACTCTCAAAATCTGAGGAAAATCTTGTAAACTGACCTTAGTTGATCTGAAATGAAGTCAGATTCAGCAACTGCACGGCCTATTTCTCTCTTAAAATGTTCTTAGAAACACGTTTCAGTGAACTATTTTTGTTAAATACGAGATCGTATTCTGAACCATTATGGTTGATTTTGAAATTCAGTAGCAGCCAGACCCACGTGACGCGTTCGTCACGTGGGTTAGGGTTACTTTGTAGTCAAGTACAAAAGTACAAAGTGGCCCGTAGCCCGTTTAGTGCGAGTAGTGTCCATCGTTCCACACTGAACTTTTTAACCGTTGTTAGGGGGGTCATCCGGGTACTTTTAGCGCTCTGATTTTTTGCATTATCTCCACTATATACTTAAAACTAAGTGTTTGAAGTATGACAGTAGGTGATTTGAGACACAGCCTAATTCTAAGCAGCTTTTGGGTACATTGTGTGCTCAATTGTTATGCACAAGGAAAAGACCAGCTGCAAATCATTTCAACTGTATTAATTGTGAATGGTAATAAACCGGCTCCATCTTGGAAGACAACGTGATATTAAGCAGAGTCCGTACTTGTGTTGTGTGCATTCACAGATGGGCTGGTGGTGTGCCACCTGCCGTTTGGACCCACGGCTTATTTCACCCTGTACAACGTGGTAATGAGGCACGATGTTCCAGACATAGGCACCATGTCCGAGGCCTACCCACACCTCATTTTTCACAACTTCACCTCGCGACTCGGCAGTAGGGTAAGGGGGAGCTGGACCAGGCATTGAACACGTCATGCCGTTGATATTCTTTTTCACGACTAATCAATTCTGCCCCCGCAGGTCTCAAATATCCTCAAGTATCTTTTCCCCGTGCCGAAGGAGGACAGCAGGCGTGTGATCACATTTGCCAACCAAGAGGATTTCATCTCTTTCAGGTCAGTGGGAAAGGACCCCCCCACCTCTATGTAAATGCCACACACACGCTGTAAACCGTACAAAACATGATGCGTTCATTTATTTCAGACATCACACCTACAAGAAAACAGACCACAGGAACGTGGAGCTGACAGAAGTCGGACCCAGGTTTGAAATGAAATGTAAGTAAGGACGTGTGTGTGTGTGTGTGTGTGTGTGTGTGTGTGTGTGTGTGTGTGTGTGTGTGTGTGTGTATGTGTGTGTGTGTGTGTGTGTGTCAGCAGCTTTGGTTTGTGAAAGGCAAGAGTCATATGTTGTACGCTTAAATGTTAACAAACTTTGCATTACGCATAAGTCATATTTCAAATGAACATGAGGGTAAGATATGTATCAAATTTAAGGTATTCCATACAGTGTGATCAGTTATCTGACTACAGATGTAAAAGTATGGCAGAATTGTTTTTTAGATTTGTTTACGCCTGCCGTTGATTTGGTTACGTTGCCATTTATTTAAAAAATAAAAAATAAAAGAAGATAATTGTGACAATGAATATAAAAATTGTCATAGATCAGTGCATTTGTATGTAACTTTTATTGTTGAAGAAATGTCAGAAGGGACCAATGGCCCCCGGGCATCTTCACATTATCTAACCTGGCACACTATACAAAAGGTTTGGACTCTAAACCTTTCAGTGGAGTTCCTCCACTGTGTTCCACTTTTCTTTCGGGATGTGTAAAATGTTCGCGTGTGTTCTTTTGTTCAGTGTATATGATCAAACTGGGCACCCTGGAGAATGAGAGTACGGCCGATGTGGAGTGGCGTCACCATGCCTACACACACACGGCCAAGAAGAGGAGGTTCCTCAGTGTGCAATAGGACCTAAGAAAGCTTGGACTGTTATACAATTATTTACGTGTGGAGTTTATGACATGACGTACGTTTTTCTAAGTCGCCTACCAAATATGACAAAGCATAATCTGTTCAAGTGGAGGGTTTCCCCCAGTCAAACTGCATCACATCATCAGGAGGAAACGGGTGTTTCAAGTAAATTGAGCCTTTTTTTTGACAAACCCATTGGGTAACAAAGTGTGTATTATAACTGTAACTGTTTAATAAAATGTGTGTAATGACTTTTATTGGCTCTGTGATGTTTTTTTTTGTTGCACAAAATGGAAAAAAAAAACACATTTCATACATTGTGCAAACATAAAAGATATGCAAATTTGTAGCATAATGGTAAGTAACAATGCAAGTCTGCTTGTAGCTATCACTGTACTATTTGTTTAAAGATCCTATGACATGCTGCTTTTTGGATGCTTTTATATAGACCTTAGTGGTCCCCTAATACTGTATCTGGAGTCTATTTTATATAGACCTTAGTGGCCCCCTGATACTGTATCTTGAGTCTATTTTTAATATAGGCCTCAGTGGTCAATTACTCTAATGTATCAAATAAATTGATATCAATGAAATTGCTGTCTCTTCTTGGGCAAACCTCACATTCTGAAAAGCTTGTTTTGAAGAACTTCAGGATTTTATGATTTGATATGATTTTGAATCCTGCCTCTGGTCTTCCTCACTGTAACATGAGATTTATGATAGTTTTTTCTCAGCTCCTGTTTTTATTTTGAGTAATTGTAATTTATTAAAGCCATTTATCACTGTGTGTGGTTTCTGTGACACACGTTGTGTTACATTGTATATGTATGGAAAGTGCTATACAAAAGTATGATTGATTGAATTTTCCATGTCATATTTTCATTATAAAGCAGGTCAAGGTGCTATATAAATACTGTGAAAGTTGAAAGAATAAAAAAGTGCTCAATCCACAGAGAAACAGAGTACCTCTGGTAAACAAGGAGATCTATAAGAGAGACTTTATGCCTAGTAGGGGTCCACGATTCAGAAAATGTCACGATTCAGTTCAAATTCAATTTTCGAATCAAAAACGATTCACAGTATGTTAATGTAGTTACTTTTCCCATGTGATTGCAGTAGACATACAATGTAAAAAAATAATTAAGCAAAATAATAATAATAACTGATTTTGAATCAGTAGAGCTTGAATCTTAAAAGCTTAAAAGTTCAGCCCGACAAGGCCCGAGCCTGATAAGTACATTTTGATTGACAGCTTTCTTAAAGCCTGAAAGGCGGTCTATCAGCAGAGAGAACCAGTCTGGTCCCGTCGGGTTCGAGCAAAGATCTTCAGCTCTACTGCAATGACGGTGCAGAGATGCAGAAAACCCGGAAACGCTGACCAATCAGAGCAGACTGGGCTTTTCCCAAAATACAAGTTTAAAAATATGCATATGGGACCTTTAGTTGAGTTGTGTCTTTATGTGTCTTTCATTTATTTTCTCATTTCTGTGCTATTTACGTTTTACATTTTCGTATTGTGTGTGTGTGTTTTGTATTTTCCCCATACTGCCAGTACTGTCTCGTAATGTTATTGTGATTTTAATAAAGTTAGTGAACAACATCTCTTACATTGACCTGACCTGAATGCAGATGCAGAGAACTGCATGCTGCTGCAGCAGGAACTGTGCGCGCCCCCGTGATTGCTATGCAGTTTTCAGCGGGCGTGCAGAACTCGGCTTAACACCATTGCTCCCGTGCTCTGCGCAGGCGCTAAGACGGCATTTCCGGATACGACATGTCATATAAATACGTTGATCTACTGCTCGACCGTCGTTAGAAAACACAAACCCAATGATTCCCATATGTCCAGTGGTGTCCTTCACCTATGGTGAGTATCGTTACAAACACGTGGATAGTATGTTACAGCTAGGCAGGTTGAAGTGGCGTTAGAAGCAGTATTAAGATAGAGATGTTAATGGTAGTCCTTGGACCGCTAACTGTTAGCCGTGTGTGTTTGTCTGTCCTCCGCAGTGCCCAGCCGGCTCGGTGAAGATGCCAAAATGGCTACCGGCAATTACTTTGGATTCACCCATGGCGCTGCCGCCCAGTACAGGTGAGGGGGGCTTTAAGTAACTGACCTACCGGTCACAACATGCTACATATTAACTTACACGCCAGCGGAATGTGAGTGATGTGCGGATCAAGTGGCTGTGTGCTTCCCAGTGATCGCTGCCATTGTTGCAGCTGGGGGAGGGGCGGCCATCCATCCCTCCCTCTGCTGCTGCTGCTCCTCACACTGCGTTAAAACACACGCACGGAGCTGCGCTCACATCCTCTGCGGAGATACCATGTTATACAGATGGAGCCCAGTCTCAGTAATCCCTCCATATGAGGTTCGGGTTATCAGCGGGCCAGATTATTCAAAGTAATCCATTAATGTGCACACTGACATTTCTTTGGCCCACCAGTGTCGCACTGCTATATAGTTTTTATATTACTATGTCTACATTCCTTGCACTATTAGACTTATTTTCACTACCACCATGACACCCACTCTCACAGCGCACTTTACCATGCAGACTGACACACACACACACTCATGCTCTCATAGAGCACCGTACCATGCAGACTGAATCACAGGGTCAATCCCTGCCCTGTCACTGCAAGCCTCTCGTGCTTATTCGTCCCTTAGTACGTTCATGTGGATTTATTATTATTATTATTTAGTATCTTTTCTTTTATTGTCCCTATTATTCATGTGGAGTTGTTATTTTATTACTGTGTGTGTGTGTGTGTGTGTGTGTGTGTGTGATGTCTGTAAGCTTTCCCTTTTGGGGATCAATAAAGTATCTATATCTGTTCCCTGATGAACATTACATTGCGGCAAAAGGTGAGCCACATACGTTAAAAGGTTGACAGAAGACCCCATGCTCTTTGAATGAACAAGGAGGCTTTAATTACAGTGTGACTGTATGTCAGAACACTGGTTTTCAGATTGGGGGACCCCAGGACAAAATCTTATGAAATAGGGGTCCGTGGTCTAATTTGGGGTCACTTTAGGGGTCGTTGACATTAAAGAGTTTGGGAACCAGTGTGTCAGAGCAGGGGCGTAGCACAACGTTCTGGGCCCTGTAGAAAGGCATTTTCGCATCCAGTTATTCATTCTAGCATCTCCTCACATGAGGGCCCTGGGTACTCAGTCCCCCTTTTCCCCTGTGTCAGAGCATATACGGGTGGATCAACCTGGGAAAACAACCCTGTGTTTAATACGGATGTTTGAGTATTCCCCATGATGATGGCTTACAGGTACATGTGATTAATTAGTGGTGTGAGTGCTATGAATAGCCACAGCTTGCTAATGACAGCTGCTCTGGTGCTGTTGGAGAACACAATCTGTGAAACTGCACTTCTTCTCTGCCGATCTTCTCGCGTGTCTCGAAATGCATTACATTTTTTTTATCTGTCTTGTTTGTTTTAGTCATGGATCAAAATGTAAATGACTGCATGTATAGCTTTTACATAGTACAGGACCGTTCACACAGTTCGATTGGTAGACAACCGCTAACCACCTGGGTCACAGCCACCCATCTACTCAGCCCTTAGTCTCACATTGCCAGACCTTCCTCCACAGCGCTGTGGAGGAGGGTCTGGCTAGTCCACACAGCATTCCAGGATGGGAGAAAAACGTGCTCTGGTTTATTGGCATTTCTTTAAACCAATCACAATCGTCTTGGGCGGTGCTAAGCGGCGGACGGTGACTCTGCTAAATAGTCTCTGGAAGGAACTTGTTTTGGTGGAACGTGTGTACGTTTAAAAGTTGTTTTAGTGGTGCAACAGAAAACTCAGATTGGACAGATAGTCTAGCTAGCTGTCTGGATTTACCCTGCAGAGATCTGAGGAGCAGTTAACCAGAGTCCTCACAAATCAGGGGTCTCCAACCTTTCTTCATCTGAGGGCTACAGTGGCCAAGAGCTACTTGCATCACATCGATTACATTTATTTACATAACACACATACGCTGAATGAAGCTGTTTGTACACGCATGAAATTGCAATACCCAAAGCTCATGAAACAATCTTCACTTCACGTCAAGGTTCATGACTATTTGACCCTACTTTTAGCCCAGATAGTTATACTGTAGCTACATCACTGAAAATATTCCCAGCACGGTCTAAGAAAGCATTGCCACTCTACACTTCTATGGCCCACAAAGTTAGCTACCTCACTTTTTAATATCTTGGTACTTGGTCTCAGTTTGTCAACCAATTGGCGAGCTACTGGACACCTGCTACTTGTTGGAGACCCCTGTCATAAATCCACCAGAGTTTAGAACGCCAACACAAAGAAAGAGGAAGGTGTTGGACATCCGGCCGAAAATCAGGGACATCCAGCGGAACCTCTGGTGGCACCTGAACATTCCCACATAAATTAAACCCTGTTGATATATATACTACTCAGCTTCTGGGATCTATTAGCTGTAACCTGCATCTGGTGATGGTTTTGTGGGTGTGAACGCCGTATTGACAGTTTTGCAAAGTGACAAATTGTCAGACGCAGTCAACCCAACTTCGGTGGCGAAAGGGTATTTTTAGGGCTGAGACAATCGTGACATTTTAGTTGAGTTTAGTTGAATTTATTGTCATACAAATAATTGTGGTTACCGATTTGATTGTCTTGTAATGTTAACTGAAAGCGACTCGTGAGCGTCCCAAAGGTTGCCACCCTGAGGGGATTTGTACTTCAGTGTTTCCTCCAGAATTGGATTCTATTTGTGGCGGTAGGTGACGGGGGAGGGCCGGACCTTCAGTTGGCTACTGTAGCAACTCCAGCTTAGTCAGTGCAAACCCCAGAGCAGGGGACTAATCCCAGACCGCTCCGATTCATGGAGAATATTTAACCTGGGACAACACTGGACCATTTACTACTAGTAGACAACTTTACTGTTAATTTGTCCTCTGCTCCGATCGCCAACAGCTGTTTGGTGTGAGCACATCCACCGTCTCCAACTTGGCAAACCATCCCATTAATGTTCTGTCAGAGTGGAAGCCTAAAGGCCTTGACACACCGGCCTGATAATCGGCCGTCGGAACGTCTGGCGAGGTCGGTGACTCGAGTCTGTTTGGTGTGTTCTGAGCCGTCAGTCACATGTTGACACGTTGAGTCAGCCAGTGGACAGTGGACCAATCTGATTGGTGGAGAGCTAGCTCTTGACTAGCGAATCAGTGCACGAGAAAACCGCCAGTATCTTCTTATTACTCGCCATCGTATGTTCTTCTGTTCAGCGAGTAATGACAACAACGATCCTTCTTGACTACTATCAACTCTCTCTGATGAAAACAATGACTGACGACAGCGTGCTCTGTGTTTACGAGGTCTAGACAGATGTTCACTCATTTCCGGTTTTCATTTTTGGGTGACAATACAATACAGATTAGTGCCGCCTGCTGTTATGGAGACATGTTACGTCTCGTGCATGCGCAGAACGTACGCTCAAGTTGGCGTCGCTTTGATGTGTTCCGCTGCACTTTTTTGAGATACGGGAGCCGACTGATCAGTCCGACTGGCTCTTCTGCCGACGGTCGGCCGTCGGGTTGGTGTGTCAGGGCCTTTAGATGCCCTGCTCATGTATTATACCTCTAACTAGCGTCGAGGTGATGCTAACACAGCATGTGAAATGGGACCCTAAACTGTTATTTTAAAACCACTGCCACAATGAGTGATGTCAACAAGTTGCGACTGGCCAGCTAACCTTTTGACTTTTTTCTTTTTGTGTTGCCCTACCAGTCAGCAGCCAACTGCCGGGGTAGCGTACACGCATCCCACCACAGTGGCCAGTTACACGGTTCATCAAGCACCTGTGGCGGCGCACACGGTGGCGGCGGCCTACGCTCCCACTGCAGCCACGGTTGCTGTTGCGCGGCCTGCGCCCGTCTCAGTAGCGGCTGCTACTGCTGCAGCTTATGGGGGATACCAGCCAACCCACGCGGCCACAGACTACGGCTACCCGCAGCGCCAGCCGGAGGTCCCTCCACCGCCACCGCCCGTCACCTCTCAAAACTACCAGGTACAAAACTACCAGGTACACAAAGTTTTTTCTTTTTTCCTTTTAATGTTACAACTTTTTTTGTCATTTTTGATTCTTGGTAGTCACACTGGGCAGGGTGATTATACCAGCCATTGGCTGAGTCATTTTAACATTGTACACAGATTTGATGACGGCTAAGTCCCGTGACCTGTTTTTCACAGTCTTAGTATATTTATTATCCAACAAACGAATATTCCAATAATTAGGTCCTAGTTATTATAGAATTCTAAATAAAATGACTGGATATAAAAGTTTTAAATGATAGCTTTAATTGTTTGAGTTTGAGAGGCCGTGTGTGGATAGCCCCACCCCTCGAAATTTAACCCTTTGGTGCCCACCAGACGCAGAATATTATAACTGGGGTACTACAAAAATCTTTGAAAAGTGAATACTGTCTGTAAGCTAAACACCTGAGCTAAATCTGTTCGATGGCAAAGGGTCTGAATACTGATGTCAATGTGATTCTTTATGGGGTATAAAGTATAGATTGATGACGGGGGGGGAAAAGAATTTCAGTAATTTAAGCACAAGGCTGCAACGTGTGACCAAAATGTGAAATAAGTGAACTGTGTACTTTGTTAATGAATTGCATATTACCAGTATGTCAAATTGTGTAATTGGTGTGCATCTGTGTAAGGTAGTTGTTGCACCTGTGGACAGGGAGAGCCAGGATTTGAACCGCCAACCCTGCAATTGTGTTTTACTGTTTTCCTCTGCAGGACTCCTACTCCTATGTCCGGTCCACAGCTCCTGCTGTCGCGTATGACACGAAGCAGTACTACCAACAGCCTACTGCTACTGCGGCGGTCGCTGCTGCACAGTCGCAACCCAGCGTGGCAGATTCCTACTACCAGACGGGTAGACGTTCACTTTCATTCACTTACGCCCCTTTAAAACAACAAATGCACATATGACACCGGCTTACTAATCACATGTTGGAGCCCTAACACATGACACTGGTTTGGAGCAGAGTTGGACCCTATCATATGAGACAGGGTGTTGCACTGAATAACTGACCAGCTGTTTCTGCTGCCGGCATCTTGCTGTGTGCAGCATGCCACATGGCCAATACAAGCTGACATATTGTTGTAGACCTCTCCATTTTTCTCTTGTAGATGGGTTGGATGTGGCCAAGGTGTTTTTGTTTTCCTGTTAGCAACCTCTGCTTCTTCTCCTCTGTTTACTGGAGGATTACAGCCATGTGGAGCCTATAGCGCCGACTTCTGAACAATCTACGCTGTAGCCCAGTTTATTTGCTCCCAACCAATTGATGAAAACGTGCCTAATTTTGTTAATTTCGAAAGTTTGCTTAACGATTGAATAGAACCACGGTTATTGAACGCTCCTCCGATGTGTTTGCCATATGAGCTGTACGTACATCCAGGGGCTAACTCGATTGGTCTAGCTAACTGATGGTTCAGGTGGACTTTGGAACTTATGCTCCCCATTTGCCAAGACATGCATGTAGTTAGCAAGTTAATTCAACTTTATGCTGTACAATACCAAAAATGAATTTGTGCTTTCCAGCCCCCAAACCAGGATATAGCCAGGGGGTGACGTCCTACACCCAGAGCCAGCAGACTCGACAGGTGACTGTGATAAAGCCAGCTGCTCCCAGTCCAGCCTCGTCCACGTTCTCCATCTACCCAGTGACCTCCACTGTCCAGCCAGCCGCTGCGTCTGTGGTCCCTTCCTACTCCCAAAGCCCAACATACAGCACCAATGCCGTCACCTACTCCGGTAAGCCTTCAGAGGATTGGAAAGACATTGAAATTGGTAATCCATTCACTTTAGCCACAAGGCATCACCAGTAACCACTTAAAGACTGTAGTCTTAGCACAGTGGTGCTAGGCTAACATCAGCATGCTAACATGCTCAAAGTGACAATGCTACCATGCTTCTTTTTACAAGAAGTATAACATTAGCACTCAGGTGTGTGTGTGTGTGTCCAGCATCTCTGTATCCATTTATTAGAAAGATGAGCACTATTTAAAATATCATACCTCTGGTATTTCTAAATGCCATAATAACCTATTATACCATACGACCTTGATACTGGCCAAGCCTTTAAAGCAAGTATAATATTTACCATCTTCACCTGTTAGTTTAGCACCTTAGCATGCTAACATTTGTTAATTAGCACTAAACACAAAGTACACAGTTTACAGAATGGAGATCTACAAAATGTGTATAAACCCAGATGTGGAACAGTTGAGAACGTAATTTATTGTGAAATTACATCTGTTCTATAGCTCGGTTGATCCTTGATTATGTTCCAAAATGAAATATCTTACCTTATAATCTTATCTTGCCTTATTAACTTATCTTAAAGTGCTCATATTATTCTCATTTTCAGGTTCATAATTGTATTTAGAGGTTGTACCAGAATAGGTTTATGTGGTTTAATTTTTCGAAAACTCCATATTTTTGTTGTACTGCACATTGCTGCAGCTCCTCTTTTCACCCTGTGTGTTGAGCTCTCAGTTTTAGCTACAGAGTGAGACATCTCACTTCTGTTCCATCTTTGTTGTGAGTCACACATGCTCAGTAAGTACTGCTAGCCAGTCAGAAGCAGAGTATGAGGGCGTGTCCTGACAGTACCTAGGTAAGGACTACTAGCCAGTCAGAAGCAGAGTATGAGGGCGTGTCACGCTAGCAGCTAGCATTATAACGTGTGTGAAATTTGGTCCCGCTGTTATGTTCCCACAGCATAAATTGTAAAACCGATGATCTCCCTGACTATTTATCTTCATCCAATATTTTGGTTTATGACCAAATACCAACTAGCATTCCCATCAGTCGAAGCTGCTCTTGGTGTTTAGTTTTATCAAATGTTGGCATGCTAAGGTGCACATGGTTAAAATAATGCACATAAACTCTGGCTTTTCTTCATCACGAAGCCTGTGACTGTGAGTAGGGTTTAAGTCGGCCTCGGTTTCTCCTTTTCCAGGAACCTCGTACTCTGGTTATGAGGCAGCCGTTTACTCTGCGGCCTCCAACTACTACCAGCAGCAGCAACAGCAGCAGAAGCAGGCAGTGGCAGCTGTAGCAGCATCAGCAGCATGGACGGGCAACACTTTCACCAAGAAACCCCCCTTCCAGAACAAGCAGCTTCGGCCCAAGCAACCGCCCAAGCCCCCTCAGATCCACTACTGCGACGTCTGTAAGATCAGCTGTGCCGGCCCGCAGGTGAGTTTATATTTAGCCCACAATAACACAGTTTTTGTCATATTTAGGGCTGGGCATCGTTGAAAATCATTGCCGTGACTTCAACAAAACTGCAGAGCCGACGTAGTTTGCTCGAGTTTAGTGTGTGTGTGTGTGTGTGTGTGTGGGAGCTCCGCTCTCTGTCAATATGCAGAGAGGACAGATAAGCTTGTGCTTACGCACTCAGGTACCGAAATTTGGTACCGTTTGGTTTAAAGTGAATCGGTCCTCTATAGTACCGACGTAATTTGGTCGGTACCCAAAAAAGTACAGAGTTCGGTACCCAACCCTATTCGTATGTGCTTATAAGCATTAAGCACATGCACGTATGCAGTAAGATATGCGTTGTGTTTTTACCGTCTGCGGCGTGGGCTCCTAGTGTTGTGTAACCCCAAAGGACTCCACAGAGCCATGCGCAAACAAATAGCTGTCAGCCCGTGTGACTAACGCCTCTGTCTTTCTCCAAACGTTGAATGCATTAGACTTACAAGGAGCATCTGGAAGGCCAGAAGCACAAGAAGAAGGAAGCGGCACTGAAGGTTTCCCAGAGCAGCACCAGCAGCAGCGGTGGTGGAGGGGCGTTAGCCCGCAATGCTCAGAACCAGCTCCGCTGTGAACTTTGCGACGTTTCCTGCACTGGGGCCGACGCCTATGCTGCCCATATCCGTGGAGCCAAACACCAGAAGGTATGGATGTCAGTCTACCCTGAATCAGTCAGTGGCAGGCTGAAGACAGACGACAGGCGGCCCACTGGCACAGCTCCATCTCTCTTTGAATTTGGGATTTAGGAGAAAATTGTGATACTGACTTGTTGTAACAGTTGTTTGTCTATGCTAATGGTGCTAAATCATTAATTCCTATGTGTTATCAAAACGTATTGGATTGCGAAACATGAAATCCCATAACATTCATCCATTATCTAAACCTTCTTGTCCTGTGCAGTGATGGCTGGTCACATTCACACCTGCCGACAGCTAACAGTTGTCAACTAACTTAACTTGCATGTCTTTAGTCTCCAAAGACTAATGTCTATATAAAGACATAGACACCTTAAGATCATGCAAACTCCAAAGAAGGACGAGATAAACATATTTGAATATATGGCAGATGAATATGGCAGCCATAATCTGTCAACACCTAGTACATGCCACCAAATCTGAAGAAGTGTGTTAACCCTCAGACCTCTGAACTCTCTCTCTGCAGGTTGTGAAGCTTCATACCAAACTCGGTAAGCCCATTCCCTCCACCGAGCCCAGCATGGTCACTCAGACATCGGCCTCCACCACGGCGGCTCCCAGCAAGACCACCGCCGCTCCCCTGAGCAGCTCCAGCAGCACCAGCTCTCTGTGTGTGGCGGCGTCCTCCTCTGCTGCCACCAGCTCCAACCCCCCCTACCTGAAACCTGTCAACATAGTCAGCAGTGGTGTGGCAGGTGCCAAGAACACATTAGCCAACAGCTTCTCTGCTGCCAGCCCTGCCTCCGCTGGGAAGAAAGTCAACGCCCCCAAAATCAATTTTGTTGGTAAGTAAGCCCCCGTTGAGGATGCAGCACTTCTTGGAGAACGATCACTCCAGTTATTGGTCGGATGTGTGTGGGGCGGGAGCAAGAAAGTACATGATCCTTTGATGAAATTATTGAAATATTTGAACCAACAGTTTTGCAAAAGTATAAACTTTCTTTGTTCTTTAGGAACATTTCTGCCGATCAAAAACCGAGCGGCTTCAGTTAGCGAAAGCGTTTTGAAATATCACAGGGAGGAATGTACGTGCAGAAACAGCCATAGGGAGCTGCAGGTGACGCACTCTCAGGCCGTGTGCCTTTTTAATCAATCCTAAAAATGAGTAGTTACTATCTGCTGGTTATCATGTCAACCATGTTGACCACAGAGAGAATTCCTCCTCCAGAGCCATCTTACCAACTCACTCGCACGTCTTTTTTGTGTGTAATTATTTGGACCAAGAGTTAGCAGTAGCACTGTAAATGGTGTATGATTTGTAATGTCTTGTATGCAGGCGGAAATAAATTGCAGACCACAGTGAAGATGGACGAGGCCAAAGTGGAGGCCTCGAAGCCTGCGACGACCTCTTCAGCTACTCATGACACCAAGGCGGACGTTTCAGATTCTCTGTCCACGTCGGCCTTGGCTGCTCTGCAGAGCGACGTCCAGCCTGTCGGTCATGACTACGTGGAGGAAGTGAGTTGTGACGGACCAAGTCATTGGGCTAGAGCCAGCCTACGCTTACTGAGCAGAAATGCATTTAAATCTTGAAATGTAACCTGTGGAACTCTCTTTCTAGGTCCGCAACGATGAAGGCAAAGTCATCCGCTTCCATTGCAAGCTGTGTGAATGTAGTTTCAACGATCCAAACGCAAAGGAAATGCATCTCAAAGGCCGTAGGCACCGCCTGCAGTACAAGGTTTGTAGCGGACGTTGCATTTGATTTGAATACACGCTGGTTTGTTCATCAGGCGTCTCACAGCAGGTTCTGAAACTCGTTGTGTATATATATCATGTTTGGGTAGTTTTTTTTGCTAGCCTGTTATCAAGTTGTCAGGGTGCTCAGATGCATCTGGTCCAGTAGAGCAGACATCCACTCAAATAATAGTATGTAAGCACATGTATACACATCTGATCTTAAGGCATATTGGCTGATGAAAATAAAAGATAAGTCTGCCTACTGACCGTGACAGCTACCCTGCTGTAATGTCATGGTTGTGTGGTGAAACCTTTTTGTGCTTTATCTTCTTCTCAAAAGAGAAGTTATCCTTGCTGAGAGAGTGTAAGAAGCACCATGCACTGCTCTGAGGTGGCAGTCAAAGTCAAACTTTCTGCCAAATGTCTAGGGAAGACTTATCCTGGGAAAACCCTGACCAACTTCCGGCACATTTGAGATTTGCTCTGCAAGTCCGTCTGGCCAAGAACCCATTCAAGCCCGTTTCCAGCTTCTCCAAATCGAGGCACCAATCACAACCGTTGAGGCGGCTTTACACCAATCACAACCGTTGAGGCGGCTTTACACCAATCACAACCGTTGAGGCGGCTTTATACAATGACGATAGCGCAGCGATGGCAAGCAGGCCAGAGATGACTGGGATACTTGATAGTTATTAGCACCTGTAATATGTTTAAACTATCACTTTTCCTTTTTATTAATGATTACCCTTGAGATCTGGCGGCAATTCCACTGGACATCAGAATGGAGTTTTCTTCTTATTTCTGTATTACACCCATGAAAAAGCTGTTTACGCCTTTTTTTATTTTGTAGAAAAAGGTGAACCCGGATCTGCAGGTGGAGGTCAAGCCCAGCATCCGAGCCAGAAAGATTCAGGAAGAGAAGATGAGAAAGCAGATGCAGAAAGAGGAGTACTGGAGAAGAAGAGAGGAGGAGGAGCGCTGGAGAATGGAGATGCGGTATGGTTATGGTTGTTATTAATAGTTGTTGAGGAGACGTAATTATGTATCCACACCATCAGGCAGGCTTTGAAGGGAAGATGGTTATCAATGTCTGTTTCTACAAGGATTAAGTCTTTATGTACAGATGGGTGGCATAACTGATGGTTAATGACTGCAGATGGGTCCACAGAGGGCGCGAGGCATCCCTGAGTGGTTTAAGAATGATTGATTGAATTCTCCACCACCTTCGGGGCACCTGCTTCGCTCACCTGGTAGAGCATGCGCTCCATGTACAGAGGCTGTCCTTCATCGCAGCCGTCGCAGGTTCAATTCCGACCTGCGGCCCTTTGCTGCATGTCATGTCTCTCTCTTACCCTTTCATGCCTAAACTTTCCTATCAAATAAAGGCCTAAAATGCCAAAAAAAAAAATAATCACAAAAAAATAATTCTCCAACAAAACACCAAGAGCCCTATCTTGCACCCAGTGCAGCGCAGCACAAAGTCTGACTCAAGTCTCTTTGCTAGTTTTAGACCGACACAGTCAGTTTCCCGTCTAGCACCCACGTCATTTAAATAACAAATGTACCTGCACCCATCTGTGGCCCATAGGCGTGCTGGTCTTACAGGGAGGTGTGTTCAGGTGCATTCTGGGCGTGCTGGTCTTACAGGGAGGTGTGTTCAGGTGCATTCTGGGCGTGCTGGTCTTACAGGGAGGTGTGTTCAGGTGCATTCTGGGCGTGCTGGTCTTACAGGGAGGTGTGTTCAGGTGCATTCTGGGCGTTTTGCTATCTTGAGGCAGCAGGAAGTGATCTCACCATTGACCAACAAAAACCTGGTCTAAAGTCAATAACGCAGCATTTCATTGTTATTTTAACAGCACATTAGTAAAATGCTCCGAGGCTCGTGCACAGCACGTGCACACTATGCTTGTTACACACACAGGGACGCACAGCAGCACACACACATGCAGAAGATTACTAATAAACATATTAGGGTGTAAATCCTCCATAACAGCAACGCTCCAAGGTCCAAACGCGCCTGGCTTTTAAAGGGAATGGGAGATGATCTCTGATTGGTTGATTGCATGTTACGCCCAAAACACACCTCTGATTAATGAAGACACTAAGAACAACCCTTTAGAACCAGGCGCCCGGCGCACTGAACCTTTTTACACCGTCAAACTAGCAAAAGTGGATTTGGACACGCCCTGAACACACCTGCGCCAAGCGCTTCACGCTGTGACCTTAGATCATTAAAATATGGCCCTCAGTGTTGATGCAAAAGGCAACTCGACTTGCTTTAGATTCTTGAAGATGTTTTGCCTGTCTTTCAAAAGACTTCCTAGCTCTGAATTACTGGTGGGGAGTCCCACGTTACGTTCCAAGTCCAGTTACCTTTGACTTAGCAATAGAAGCTATCCCATGACCTGGGCGACTGAGAGTCTAGCTGTTGGAAAGAACTTAGTGAGATACTTGATGTCGTTTCCTTGTTAGTGTCAGCCATCTGTACACATTGCCAAGCCGTTTGAAGGTGTGATTGAGACAAGCTGTGGTTTAATGTTTCCAGGCGTTATGAAGAAGACATGTACTGGAGACGTATGGAGGAGGAGCAGCACCACTGGGATGACCGACGGCGTATGCCAGACGGAGGGTATCCACAGGGCCCTCCTGGCCCTCCGGGTCTCCTTGGGGTCCGACCTGGCATGCCTGGCCTGCAGCCTCAGGGTCCTGTGGTGAGGCTTCATGATTGTGTCTCAGTATATTGCAAGATGGGGACACTCCACATGTCACTTGGTGACACGACTAACTATTACTTTACTGCTAGGATGAGTAGATCTAATCATACTGCCATTGTAAAGTTGTAACAGCTGTTAGTTGTGATACACAACAGCAATGAGACTGTGGAGTGTTGGTGATGGATACTTTTCTTTGAAACCGTCTTGCTGTCTCTCAGCCCCCGCGCCGGCCTGATTCTTCAGATGACCGCTACGTCATGACCAAGCATGCAGCCATCTACCCCTCAGAAGATGAGCTCCAGTCCATCCAGAAGATCGTGTCCATCACAGAACGGGCCCTCAAACTGGTCTCGGACATCATCACAGACCAGGACAAGGACAAGGCCAAGGAAGAGGACAAAGAGGAGAAAGAGCCCTCTAAGGACAGGTGGGATTTACATTTGAGATTGTCTACTCGATGCATTAACGTAGTAGTTGTTACATAATCCTGCCGACAGACAAACATCAAACCGAGGCGAAAACATGAGCTCTTTTGCAGGGGTGATAAGAATATCAGTATAAATGTACAATACTAATGCCAAAGCGGGGCTCAGTACCAGAACCAACCCAATGCCCCCAAAACTGTAAAAACATGTTCCGTTATGTGAAGTTTGCATTCAGCATTAATTCAAAATCCAACTTTCAATGCCTATAACGTATGGTGTGTGTGTAAAGGCGCTGACACGCCAACCCGATTATCGTCCGTCTGACAGTCTGGCGAGGTCGGTGACTCGAGTCTGTTCGGTGTGTTCCGTGCCGTCGTCAGTCGGAGGAGCCGTCGGCCTTCATTTGGGCCGACTATAGGCAGGCTGGGGGAACTCAAATTAATGTTAAAAAAACCTCATGAAGTGAAATTTTCATGCCATGGGACCTTTAAGCAATAATCCAAACCGCATTTTGAGATAAAAGTGGCCAGACCATTTTACTATTGTTTTCCTACAGTATCATATTTGACCTCAGGGTCTTAAAGTCTAAAATGTACGTCTTAAAAACAGCCAGATGTTCATCCGAGGTCTTCAGGTCTAAAAAAAGGTTTTACCCTCGTTCATTTCCAGAAACGCTGGCCTCAGAAAGACAAAGTATGGAGTCGTAGCCTACAGAGTCTCTGTAACAAAACAAAAGGCCTTCAGCAGACTCGGCCAATTAACCAGTTTTGTAGGTCTTAAATGTCAATCTTTATGGTCTTAAAATGTCTTAAAAAGGTCTTAAATTTGACTTACTAAAACCTGCATTATATACAATAATTTGGATACATGTAGCTAACAGCAGAAGTGAGTGACAGGTCGCGTCACTCAGCCCTGTTTCACCGTTCCTCCCAACACACCAATGAGTGCTTTTCAGTTTGGCTGTCTAATTCTTTAATTATTTTGACAATTCTGTATGTGGATCTCTCCCTTCTAAGAATGAGTCCATTGTAACTGTTGCTTGTGTGCGTGTGCAGAGCCCTGAAGGGCGTGATGCGGGTCGGCGTCCTGGCCAAAGGCTTGCTGCTCCGCGGGGACAAGAACGTCAACCTGGTCCTGCTCTGCTCGGAGAAGCCCACCAAGAGCCTCCTTAGCCGCATCGTGGAGCACCTCCCCAAACAACTAACAGTACTATCTTTACAAATGTCACACCACAATCACTTTCTGCAGTGGTCACTTTAATAGGTACCTTCCAAGCCATTTGTTGCACTGATCTGTCGGTTTTAGAGCCACCCATTTGGCTGTGTACAAGTTGGTTATCAGAAAATCCAGGAAGTTCACTCTTCATAGCCAAATCAGATTTTTAAACTGAAAAAATGTGGTTCGAGTACAGCCCTGGTATGGTGAATAGTGTGTTTTTTTTTTTTTGAGAGGGTTGAGCATTGGTAAGAAACTAAGATTCAGGAGCTTTGAGCGACTCAGGAGTATTACATTGATTTATACGCAGTCACTGCTTTCTCATATAAACAGGAAACGTAGATCACATTATAAGAACCTATTTGCGTCCCCGCCACATTAGCCAGTTCCATAAACCTCACATCACGCCCGTTTTTGTTCCAACAGTAATTGAATCTCATGATTCCAGTGAGCATCCTTTTGGCGTAACACATAGTCCACGTGTGCTAACCACTGTAGCTATGAAAGTGGCCACTGAGTAGGATAGATCACATCCTCTAGGCGTGCCCCCTATCTGGGACATGACTGTCGACTAGCTGGATGTACAATGGACTTTTGAAATAATGTTAGTGCTTTTGCATCTGCACCGTTTCTTCCAGATTGTAACGCCCGAAAAGTACGAGGTCAGTGGATCTATCCAGGAAGCGGCCATCATTCTGACCTCTTGTGCCGAGCCGAAGATGGAAGTGACGATCACGCTGACTTCGCCAATCATCAGGGAGGAAAATGGCCGGGATGGAGGTTGGGCAACCCATCACAGCCTTTCCCATTGCACCTCCTTTTCTTGTCTTTCTGCTATCTCTCTATGAAATCAGGTTCAATATGTTTACACCCTGAAGAGCGCTGTCCTGCTGGCACTCCACAAACAACTTGCTCTTTATGTAGAACTCATTTGAATTTCCGAAATGAATGACGGGGCAACCACGGAAGCGAGCTCATCAGATTTAACTTGAGATGTGATCTCTTTTCTTCAGGGGTTGCTGTGCACAGTCAATGGCCTGCACACATTTCAGATGTAATACCACCTGCTTTTACTGGCCTAAGGTGGGAGCCAATGAGAGCCCCCCCCCAACATAGTGTTTTTTCTCTGTATGTGGGGAAGATCACTTCTAGTACAAAAATGAAAACAAGATTTGAAAGAGGCAAGTGCCAGCAGTATTGCTCTTAGGCTTTTTTGCTCTTACCTCTCAAATGCTATCTTTGTCCTTCCAACCAAGCATGACCAGTGTTTGCATTGTGTTAAGTCTAGTTAATCCCAGGTCAGATGCCATTTTGTTTCCTGTGTTCCAGGGGATTCTGTTTCTATTTCATTGTAAGCTATAATCAATGGAAGACGCGCATTACAGTATATTTTCTCCAAATTTCCTTTTGAGATGAGGAGACAAAAAGAAAAGACGATTCCCGCAGAAGATGACCAAATAGACAACTCGAGTTTCATTTGGAATGAATTGTGCAAATATATGTTTTTGGATTTTGCAATCCTTTCTCAAATCAAGATTTGGCACAGGAAATTGGATGTTACTTTCCCACAGGAAACAAATCTTCCTTTTTGTGTACTGGCCAACAACAGTTCACCATGCTGAGGTCCCCTGTTCTGAACTGCTCCCCTGAGTTGATCTCCACACACACACACACACACACACACACACACACACACACACACACACACGACTCCAAAATGAAAGCCTTTGGCAAGTTTTGACTTCGCTGACAATAGAAAGATTAGGACATAATTTGAAGATGGACCAGTTTCTCTTAATTGACAATGGGAACATAAAGACGCACCATATTGTTTTGACATCTAATAGTTTCCAGATGATTCTTGGGGGAGTATTGTTAGAAGTTGAGGTACAGAAGGCTATGACAGGAATCTTTGTTTGGACCTGAGTGCAGCCTTTGGTATACAGTGATTGTTGGGGGTCTTATTCCAACCTACTGATGTTAGGTATGCATGCAGTGATATCCTAACCCTTTTGTTTGCTGGTAGTTCATGTTTTTTTTCTCTTCTTCAGCACCCATTGCTTCCTCCTCCTTTTTTATATTCGTAGTAATATTCCCAAGTCCAGCACAAAGAAAGTACAAATTCTCTAGTACACTGTCTCCCATCAGAGGTTTAGTAGAGCCCAACAGCTTCGGAAGGATTTTTGACCAAGGTTTTCTCACATCCCAAAAACGTTGCCACACCTACTATTGCCATGCCTCTTTTTTATCAGGTCAGTCCCTATCAGCAGCCATGTGCCCTTTCTTTATCTCTGAGTTGATTCTAACAGCCATTAGCGGAGTCTCTCCTCTTTCCAACACAAATCGCCTGATGAAAATGGTATTGGCTTCAAACATTCATGAGCCTAGACCAATGATGTAAGTTATTGGTGCTTTCCAAACACATCAATGTTGAGTCAGTAAATTCCAGACCTTTTTTTTATTATTATTATTTTTGTTATACAGAATATCACTGAATCTCTGTATCTGTCCACTCCCTTTGACAGCGGGTCGGTTTGTGTAGTCAGATGTTGTTAAAATGATTCCAAAATGAGCAACCCCATTTTTGTAGGTTGTCACGGAAACGAGACATTGGTATGTGTGGCAACGTGTTTGTTCTTTGCCAGCCTCGCTGACCTGGTCAAACACCCATTCCTCATCACCATTTTGACACTTCAAATCCATTTTTAGATGTAACCTCGGGTATGGTGAAAGACCCAGCGGACGTCTTGGACAGGCAAAAATGCCTTGACGCTCTGGCTGCTCTGCGCCACGCTAAGTGGTTCCAGGTTCGGAACATCATTTTACTTTCTTATTGTAGCCTTATGAGATGCATTCATTGTTTATTCCTTTTATTTGTTTCTACACATTTGGTTTCATTTTATAGTAATGAGGACTAAAAACTATTACTATTTGAAGCAACGACAACAAAAAATATTCAAGGATGCCACATATTACAACAAAGATCTGGTTAATGTCCGTGTGTATTGATTATAAAGTTCATTTGAAGCCCTCGTATGAAACACATACTCTAGCAAAGAACTGGCATCCTTGTATTACCTTTTCAATTCAAGTACTGCATTATAGTTACATGTGATTCCATAAGGCTGCACAATAACTTGCACAAAGGTGTGCCATCAAGAAGTGCTTTCATGTTCAACGTTTGTATCGTTTTGATTCTATATATATATTATATATATTTAGAATAGGGATTGAGAGAAAAAGGAATATCTGAGTAGTTTCCTGTGCTTCTGCTACATGAGCAAAAGCACAGGCAAAGTAAGGCAGATTTCCTCTGCTCTGTCAGTCCCTATACTCTCCTCTCAGGTGGACTCTTGTACTTTAAGTACCTGTTTGTGAGATACCTGGATAAACCGGGGGGGTCAGGGTTTAGAAGATGACCAAGTTCTCACTTCTTGTGCATCTTGCAAACTTTGAACTCCTTTTACTAACTGTGAGGTACAAGACTACTGGGAATGGCAGCTGATTGCAAGCTCTTCTGGCTCATAACACACCTCAAACCATACTCAAGCTTCCATTATGCACAGTAGTGTTTGGACCTCTATGGCAGAACTGATTCACTTTGGTCCATCTCTTGTCACTCCTGTCACTCCGTAAACCTAACTTTATTGCATCAAAAGGCTAGAGCCAATGGACTTCAGTCCTGTGTGATCATCATCCGAATCCTGCGAGACCTGTGTCAGCGAGTTCCTACGTGGTCCACCTTCCCCGGATGGGTGAGTATGCTGTTGAAGCGGGCCTCTGAGCGCTAGGTGACGTCGGGCGGTCTGTCTACTGTTTGAAATGAACGGCGCCTGTGTTTGGTAGTTGATCTGTGAGACTTTGAGTTAGGTTGTTAGTAATGCAGCAGTACGAGGCTCCGATACTACCTGTTCATACTCTCACTTTTCATTTAACTGAAGTACGTTTACATCTCTAATAGAGGTGTCAGTCTTCACTGATCTCCCGATTCAGTTATGATTATCATGTCAGTGATTCGATATCACGATGCGTCAAATACATTTTTCTATTAAAGCCATATAGGATATTTAATTTATAGCTTTTCAAGCTTCAAAAACCAAACCTTCTGCAGTGCTCTAATACTAAATAAATTGGATAAATAAAGCTACAGGCACTTCCTGAATGTGCAAAACGTAACCGAATATGTAAACAGAAATGTTGTTAGGGCTACAATAAATTGTAAACAGAAATATTCGATTATGGCCCGGTCGATTATCGATGCAGCATCGTCGATGCATCGATTTGATTAATTTCAACACCTGTAACCTCTACCACTCCAGGCTGGCCCTGGTGGGGTGATGTCACACTGCTGAGTTTGGTTAAACAGTCGGCGTACGTCACAGTGACGGTCTTGTGCATTTCATTTTTAAATAAACTGGCCAATGAATACCAAGACGAGGCAAAGCTTCACCTTTTTACATGCTGCACGGTTTCTTTGTTTGAGAGAATCTAAACCAAGTACAGAGCAGACTGTTGAGCCTTCCCAGAAATCAGAAGGCGTGGTGGTAAAACAGTCAGCAGCTTCAGAACTAAGGCCTTGTTCTGACTGCCAGCCCAAATCATTTTTTTGCATATTGTATTCTGGCTAATTTCAGAAAGTCTGGACCGTCTGGATTCCAAAGTGTACTTATGCAGATAATATTAAAGTCAAAACTGTAGTCGGAGCCAGTGAGAACTAGGGTTGCAAAATTCTGGGAATTTTCAAAGTTGGAAACTTTCCATGGGAATTAATGGGAATAAACTGAATATTTTTAATATTGCTTGTTATAATACTGTTGGTCTATAACAGGGAACGTAAATGTAGTTGAAAAAACAAACATCTTGTGGCATAATCTTGGTTAAAACGACCTGATTTAATGCAACTTCACTTGAATGTCCTCCCTATATTCATCAATGACATGCACACACGTAGTAATCTGCATCGGCTACTACATACTACTACATTTAGTTTTTAAAATACGGGAGTTTTTTTCTGTTAATTGGGGGGGGGGGGGATACATAACCCATTGCTATTAACCAATGTGTGTTAATTGTATAGCCGACTTGTTCTTGATGGTTAGCTTAGCACGCATATAACCATAGTAAATCAAAGGCAGCATGCTAGCTACCTTCATATGTCAAGCTAAAGGTCAATGGTTAGGGCTGCTGAGGCCACGCCCACTGCTCGCATTTCATACAACATTCAGCAGCAGATTGAAGACAGTACTGCATGTGAGCCCAAGAACTACATCCCATCCAAATTTCCATTAATTCCCATGAAAATTTCCAAATTGGAATGTTTTTCCAAAATTCCCCAGCTAAACTTTCCATGGAAACTTTCCGGAAATTTACCGGAAGCTTTCAGCCCCTTTGCAACCCTAGTGAGAACCAACTTCCACACTGAGCAGAGCGCCGTGATTGCAGGGCTAAATGACGGACCTCCTGCTTTTCAAGCTTTCTCTTGGGAAAGACCTTTACTGCAGCAGCCCATTCAGATAAGTTGGTGATGTCTGATCACTTGACTAACCAATCAGATTATCCTGCAGTCTGAACGTAGCCTTAAGAGTAGTTTGTAGCAGAAACATTTGCATACCGTTACAATGAATGTAATCCTAGTGTATTCCATCTTTCAAACAGTCTGTTGTATGCAGGCAGAGATTGTGTGTTTCAGCGTCTAAGCCGTCTTCACCGTCCTTTGTGTTCAGGCCATGGAGCTGCTGGTAGAGAAGGCCATCAGCAGCGCCTCGGCCCCCCTCAGCCCGGGGGATGCCCTGAGACGCGTCTTTGAATGCATCTCCTCTGGGATCATACTGCCTGGTGAGATGTGTTTCTTTATTTTCCTATGCATTGATTCTTGTTGTTCTTTTGGGGCATTTTTAGGCCTTTTATTTTCACAGGACAGATGAAGACATGAAAGGGGGGAGAGAGAGGGAATGACATGCAGCAAAGGGCCGCAGGTCGAGGAGTAAACTTCTACATATGTGCGCCTGCTCTACCAACTGAGCTGACCCGGCCACGTTGATTGTTGTTTTCCTCACTGGGCTCTTTTACCGTCCTGTAGACGAAACAAAAGCAGCTTTCTGTTCTTGGACCAAGCGTGAGCCAGCTGAGAAGAGGGGCAGTTTTTTTTTTGTGTGTGTGAATTTCCCCAGTCGGGAACTCATTATTCTAGCACCACATGAATGCAGCACAAATGCTCGCCCAACGTTAACAAAAGTGAAAACTAATTAGTGCATCTTCCCTGTGCTTCAGACAGAGAATCAGGCCAGTAGTTTACCCGTGATCTTGCTGACAGAGAAACGGAGTCGAACCTGCGTCACTTACTGCTGTCTGATGTCTTCAACAGGTGGGCCGGGATTGGTAGATCCCTGTGAGAAGAAGCTGGTGGATACCCTCACAACGATGGGCGAGCAGCAGAGAGAGGATATTACCTCCAGTGCCCAGGTACAAGCTCTGATGGTCTACATACTGTACATGTGCTGTCCTATGTAGGAGGATAGACGCTAGGAGGCATTCAGACTACAGAGCTCTTGGGGTTTACATTTGAATGAATAATGACTTCAGTGCCAGCTGACGATGTTCCTCACCAGCAGGTGTCAGGCTTGCTAGTCATGTCATAAATATAATGAGAGTTTTTTTAGTTTTGAAATGTCCTTCCCGTCTCTCCGTACAGTTTGCTCTAAGGCTCCTGGCCTTCCGTCAGATCCACAAGGTTTTGGGTATGGACCCTCTGCCGCAGATGAACCCTCGCTTCAACGTCCGCAACTGCCGCAAGCGCCGCCGCGACAACAGCGATGGGACGGACAGCTTCGAGGGCGAAGGCAAAAAGGACAAGAAAGATTATGAGAGTTTCTAAGCAAGCATCTCAATCTGACCTCCATACACAGATGTACTAACGTGTTGTATGCGCCGTCTCCTCAGTGTCGCCGTTCTCTTTCCTTTGTAACTGCAGCCTCACTCTGCTCTGTAGCACACAAACAGAAAGCCAGTCTGTGTACTGTTTTAGTTGTAGAGTTCTCAAAGTCCCCTCTGTGCTAGATAACGCTGTTTTTACCTGATGTGTTGATGCCGGTGACTCCTTCGGAGATCATAGGATCACAAACATGACGTCATATCTGTATAGCTGCGTTCAGAGGTGGACTGTGTTGTGTTATTATTGTAAAGCGTTCATTTGGCCAACTAAATTTCAAGTTTTTCTTTTTGAATATGAATAACCCGCTTAATGCAAGTGCTGTTTGATGCTGTGGTCTTGTTATGTCTCACTGCTCGGCTACACTAAAGATAAAATATGCACAAAGATCCAGAAGAACTTTATCTGTGGAGAGATCTTTGTTAGTAGTGAAGTTGTCAGCCCTAATCCTGGTTTTATGTCTTTTCATATATATATCGAAGTATTTGTATAATCTTTAAATGGATATAAAGGCTTTTGGTTTGTGGAAACGTGTACTGTTTTGGCTTTTAACGTTTGAGTTTTCCTTTTTATTTACTTGCTTGCTTTCTAAGTTGGTTAGTGTTAAATCAAGTTCAGTACTGGAAATGAGAATAAACTGGGAGGTAATGTAACTGCGCTTCAGTGTATGCCGTGCTCTGCGTTCTGCGGTACTGTCCCAGCAGCAGAATAAACCCGTTTCCAGATTGAAGAGTGTGCATCTGTGCTGAGTGTTTCTCTCGTGGTGTGCTGCAGTGGAAACTATTTCCGACTAGCCCATTTACAAACCAGGACGTTTGCTGTCACCGGCCAGCAACGAGAGTTCATTCTGAAATATTATAGATACTTTATTTGTCGTTGTACACAGATACAAGACCTTGTTTGGAACAAACCTGAGATGCCCACAGCTAAAAAAAAAAGACTAAAATGCATAAAGTTAGTTACATGACATGCAAATTGCACTTGTGCCCATAAAAACAGTTTGCAGTGACTAATGTGTTAACGCTTGCACACAGGTTGGGGTGGTGGGGGGCAGAGGAGGTGGAGTGCAGGGGCGTAGCACAACATTCTGGACCCTGTAGCAAGGCATTTTCTATGGGCCCCTCCCGGCATCCACAGCTATTCATTCTAGCATCTTTTTGGGCCCTCCTCACATGAGCATGTGGATAAAAACTGTTCCTAAGCCTACTGGTGTGGGCGTAGAGTGCTCTGAGCTGACAGAAAGCCAGTAAATGAAATCCAGTGGAACTCCCTTTATGCCCAATAAGTACACAAGAGCTGAAATACTCCTTTCAGAAATCTTTATTTGCTGTAATTTCAGCTCATTTAAAAAAATAAGTCGACAGAAAGTTGAGTCCACACACAAGAAGAAGTGAGGGTTAATGACCTAGATGACTTCAACGTGCTAATAAGCACAAATACATTTCACATCACACAGCTCAGTAATACATGTTGGCTTCAAAATGACACAAACAAAATCAACACAAGCTGCTGACTAAATCATATCACGTGATTAAACGTGGCTGAGCACGATGACTACATAACCCCCGGCAGCGTCTAATGCTCAGGTTCACAGAGTTAGTTAAAGAGTTGGGAACATGTGAGGCCGTTACATATCACACGGGGCTCCATGTGCAAATCTCTAGGTGTGTATTAAACAAAAGAAGAGAACATGCTAATATGAGTTAAGACCTGAGTTCTGCTGACGGTCGCAATGCAAGAACAGTTTTTGGGATATATGTTTTTAATCAAAGTACACAAATTCAAACACAAACACCCTATGGAGATGAATTGTTGGAGCATTTCACACATAAAAAACAAACACAAATTCACTTTATTTCACTATGTTTCACATTGTTGCCTGCTGAGTAAAAAAATACCAAAACCCATAGTTGAGATTTATCGCATTACACAATGCAAACTGGATATTCACATTTTTAATGAAATATAAAAAAAAATATGTACAGTAAAAATATGAATTCCCCACTTGTCAGAATTCTCAGTTAAAATGCAAATTATGGCTTTTTTAAGAAGCTTTTACAAAGAAAGCCAATGTGGTCCCACTCGAGTGTGTTCATGTGTTAGTGTGCAGTCTCTTTCTGACCGACCTCAAAAATATAACTGATGCAAACTGGGAAAGGCAAAAACTTTAAAAAAAAAAAAATTCTGACTAATAAGTATGCACGTGCAGACCTTGGGTGAGAACAGGGCTTACTGTTGGGAGGGTGACGGTCATGATGACAGGTTTGTGTTTGCAGAAAAATGACATGCTGGTGAAAACAGCAGCGAGACACTGAGGGCCAGATGTACGTACATTTGTGAATGTAGCGTTATCAGCGTCATGGCCAACCTGCAGAAAGCGCACGCTGTGATACTTCAGTTCAAAACCTGCAGTTCATCAGGTAACCAGCGCCTTTCTCCGCCCACTAGTAAATTGCGCTGTAGCAAAGCGTACAGTACTGGTGGTAAGATACGGCTGAGTGCATCTTTGATTTCTTCCAGTAACTGTAATATTGCACGGCTACTTAATCTGTAGCGCTTAGTGATGTCGTGTTCACTCCACTGAAAAAGTGTGATCCTTGTGGCAAAGATCTTGTCAGCTCGTGTCCTCGGCCGATGTCTCCGTCTTGCTCAGATTACTGCTGCCATTTCACCAGGAGGCGCATGCCAGGAAACCCACTTCCAGGTTTAGACCTGCTTTTAAGAGGCGGAGAATTTTCACCGCGAAGTAGAGGCGTGCTTTCACGGGCGTTTTTTGTACATACTGCGGAATACATAATTAGGCGCACTTTACACTTCCCCTCCCATCTCTTTATGGGAAACTCCCACTTTACTCTGACCCTCCCATGAATGCAAATGCATGACACCGAAAAGCGCAATTTGCCATTTTCAGTTCCTGCGACAGACAGGCCTGTTTGTACATACCTCGCCATGCTTTTACGCGCACGTTGCGAATACGCCTGAAGTGGGCGCAAAAGTGTTGTACATCTGGCCCCCAGTGTCCACAGGTCACAGGACAAAGTTTAAAGCTGCAGTTTTGAACTGAAAAGTCACTTATGCACAGCGGCCACTGTGCTCACAGGTAATATAACCAGTCCCTCCAGAAAAACGTGATCATGCGATCGCAGAATTCAATGCATAATCCGCCAAAGTCCGCATATTTATGTGGGCCGCATTTTTTCAAATACGCCGCACTTTCGCCGCATTAATTGCCGATTTCCGCGCAAAATATGCGGGGCTTGCATGATTTCATAATCCCCGCATTTTCGTTGCAAATAAGTCACATATATCTCAGCAGAAAGATGAAAAATGTTGCGTTTACTTCACACAAGAGCAGCCATTTTCCCCTGTTGCCATGGGAACATTATGACGTGATGTAATTTCGCCTAGTGAGAACACGGTGTTGGGGGGGAATCACTTTGTTTTCTCTTTTTCATCAAACCGCAACTTTTGCAAGTTCCCGCAACTTTTGCAAGTTCCCGCAACTTTTGCAAGTTCCCGCAATTTCATCGCATAAAATAGCATAAATATCCCGCATATTCCATCGCATTTTTTTAAGAAAACGTGCCACATAATCAAGGATTTTTGCCCGCAACAATCACAAAAAAAATCTGCGTTTTTCTGGAGGGACTGATATAAAAAGGTTAATGTCTGTCATTATTAACCTATGGTTTGCAGGGCCGGGGGGGGGCTCACACTGACAGAGGGGGGGTATGCCTGGACAGCTCTGTCGCAGGTTAATGGTTCATGTTAACTAACATCTCAAAGGGACATAGTCTCACATGGAGAACACACAGGTGTTTGTGAGTGTAAGTCTGCCTGCACACTACCGAAGCTTGCATTAAACATTGACTATGAGCATGTGTTGTTTCTTTTGCATTCCCCAGTTCTGTGACTGCACACTACTACATGTATTTGGTGTGGATGTTGATCGTAGCATTCCGAACATCCTAAACTCTGCGACGCTGAGATCTGCGAGCTGGTGTTCCTTCAGCTCGTCTTCTCTTCTGAGCGGAGCGCAGGCTCTTCTCGTCTTCCTCCTCAGCTTTCTGAACTCTAGCACTGTGGCGTGTGGATTTAGCCTGGGGGGTGATTATCACTGAAGGAATTGACCTCCCTCTTAAAACTCGCTTTCCAATCACTACAGGCTCTGCCTCTTCCTCTGACACATTCTGCTCCTCTTCTTCGTCCTCTGGACTCATCCCTGCTGTCTCTCCCTCCTCATCTGTGTCTAACACTAAACTCAGATTGTCCAGCTTCTCTGCTGGCTGCTCTGCAGAACTTTTCGCTTTCTCGTCCTCTCTGTCCTCCTCTTCTTCCTCTTCCTGCTGGTCAGCTATGGCTTCCGTCTCGCCTCGCTCTCCCTCCTCATCGTTTTCTCTATAATCCACTCTGGGCTTTTTTCGCACCGATCTTCGAGGTGAGTCACCAGTCGATCGGTGCACTTCTTCTTCCTCAGGATCTTCCTCTTCCTGTGTCTGCTGCACTGCTCCTCTCCTGGACCTCCGTGATGGAGTGGCGGCTGAAGTTTTTGTTTTGCTCCGCAGCGCTCTGGTTGTTACCGGAGCTTCTTCATCTGCCGCCACAGATGGAGCCTCTTCTCCAGCGACAGCACAGTCACCTCCCACTTCAGGGGATCCTTCTGTGACGGTGGTTTCCTCTTCCTCATTTGACTTTGTCTCTTCTACCTCAGCTGACGAACTCTCTTCCACAGCTTCCACGCTGTTCTCCTCTTCAGGCACTACTTCCGTCATCTGCCCTGCATCTCCTACAGCAGACTCTTCCTCTTGCACTTCTTTGTCTTTGTCCGTTTCCATACTCTTTCCTTCTTCCTCTGGATCCTCCCCTTTCTCCTCCGGTAGTTCCTGCCCTGCCTCTTCTTCTTCCTGCTCTGCTGCAGCTTCATCCCCATCTTCTTCAGTCTTCTCATCACTGTTGTCTTCCTTCTCATCAGCTTTGGCTTCCTCTGCTTGTGTCTCTTCAGCAGGAGCAGCTTCTTCCTCTTCCTTTGTCTGAGGCTGTGTGCGGACTCTTTTGGACTTACGCCAAGGTGTGGCACCAGCAGACCTTTTTCCCTTCCTCAGAACTCTTGTTTCTACCGCTGGTTCATCGACTTCCGTGCTTTTCTCTCCAGCTGCCTCTTCCTCTTGTGTGGCTCTTTCAGTAACGGGTGCTTCCTCCTCCTCAGACACACCTTTTGCCTCGCTGTCCTCTGCTGTCTCCAGGGTCTCTCGGGGACTTTCAGTCACTGCAGACGTTGACTGTTCCCCCTCCACTGTCTCTTGTGTTGGGACTACTTCCTCTTGAACACCCGAGCTCTTCCCCTCATCAGCAGGCTGTCCAACATCTGTGTCCACATCTGCAGCTGTCCCAGCCCTGTGGGCCTGTCCCTGCTCTGAGGCATCTTGTTGTAAGACAGCTTCCTCTGCCACAGTCTCCTCTTTGTCTTCGCTCATTTCTGCGTCTATAGTTTCTACTCGTTCAGTTGCATCCCTTTCATCAAGTCCCTTTGCCTTCTCCTGATCAACAATCTGCTGCTGTTCCTCTTCTTCCTCTGCCTCTCTTGCCTCACCTGCTGCAGATTCATCTCCTCCCTCCTCTTCCTGCTCTCCCTCTTCCTCCTCCTCATCTTCTGGGTGGCTTCTTTTTGTTGTACGTCTTTGCGTGACAGGGATAAGCTTCCTCCCCCTCCTCAGAACCCGGACTTGAACTGTCGGTTCCTCTTTCTGACTTTCTGAAGCCGCGTCCTTTCCTACCTCAGCATTCTCCTGTCTGCTTCTTGTTAGTCTGCTTCTGGGCGTGGCTTGGCCTGCCTGCTTCCTGCTCCTACGTGCTCTGGTTCCTGGGACTGTAGCTTCCTGCTCCTCATCGTTAACACCTTCAGCCTCCTCTTCATTAGCTCTGCCCTCCCCTGGGTCTGCTTTTGGGACTGCTTCCACTTTATCCTCTTCCCCTGTCACCTTCTCCAGCTCAGGGTTTTCTGTCCCCAAAGGAACCTCCTCCTCTGCAATAGCTGCTTCCTCTCTCTGTTCCTCCTCTGCCCCAGCAGGAAGAGCCTCCTCTGCAGCTGCAGCTTCTTCCTGGACGTCAGTATGGCTCACAGAGAGCTGGGCTGCCCGTTGCTCCTCTCCGACACTCGGTGGCAGTACAGCTGAGTCCGCGTTGGGTTTGGGTAATGAAGTGTCAGTGTCTGCTTGTCTTACTGAATCCTCAGCAGCTTCCTCTTCAGTCACCGGCAGAGTTCCTTCTGACAACTCTCCTGTTTCTGCTGTGACAGCTTCCTCCCCTTCTGTCGGGGGGTCTTCGACTGGTGCTAGTTCCCCCTCCTCACCCACCATGGCTGCTTTCCTCTCACCACACTCTTCCCCTAAGGCCTCTTCCTCCCGGTCTGCATCTCTGGATACGCCTTCTGACGGATCTTCCGCTGCATCTCGTCCTCGCTTTGCCACAGCTTCCCTTTCCTCCACATCAATTTCTGGCTCTACACTTTCCTCTCTTTCAGAGGCAGCTTCCTCAACCTTTTCCTCTCCCTCAACCTTTTCCTTTCCCTCTTCCTCAACCTTTTCCTCTCCCTCAACCTTTTCCTTTCCCTCTTCCTCAACATTTTCCTCTTCCTCCACCTCTTCCTCAACATTTTCCTCTCCCTCACCCTTTTCCTCAACCTCTCCCTCAACCTTTCCCTCTCCCTCTTCCTCAACCTTTTCCTCTCCCTCAACCTTTCCCTCTTCCTCAACCTTTCCCTCTCCCTCCACCTTTTCTTCAACCGTTTCCTCTCCCTCTTCCTCAACCTTTTCCTCTCCTTCAACCTTTCCCTCTCCCTCTTCCTCAACCTTTCCCTCCCCCTCGTCCTCAACCTTTCCCTCTCCCTCTTCCTCAACCTTTTCCTCTCCCTCTTCCTCAACCTTTTCCTCTCCCTCAACCTTTCCCTCTCCCTCCACCTTTTCCTCTCCCTCTCCCTCTTCCTCAACCTTTTCCTCTCCCTCTTCTTCAACCTTTTCCTTTCCCTCTTCTACGACCTTTGCCTCTATCTCTCCCTCTATCTCTCCCTCAACCCTTTCCTCTCCCTCTATATCTGTCTTTTCTTCGGCTGCGTCCTTTGATGCCTCTTCCTCCTCTGCTCCCGTTTCCTCTTCTCCCTTTCGCTCTTCTTCCTGGATGTGTTTGCGGCCTCTCCTGGATTTGCCTTTAGGTGTGTGCGATGCAGACGTCCTCCCACCTCTCAGTGTTCTTGCAGTCACTGCTGGTTCTTCTTCTGCTTCATGTGCATCCACTTGCTTTCTGCTTCTTGTTGTTTGGCGTCTCGGTGTGACTGTGCTAGTTTTTGTTCTACGTCTCAGAGCTCTGGTCTCAACAACTGGAGCTTCCTCCTCCTCCTCCAAGCTCATCGCCTCGTCCGCCTCGTCCACTTCGGCTGCTGGGGGACTCTTGTCAGCGTCCTCTGGCTCTCCATCTGCAGACTGCTTCTCCTCCACTCTGATTGCCACAGCCTCCACCTCATCAGTGCCTCTTGCTGCTTCTTCACTAACACCCTCACCTGTGTCGTCTCTTGTTTCAGGAACCAGTGCTTCCTCAGCTTCACTTTTTTCCTCCTCCACAGATTCTTCTTTTTCAGAATTGTCTCCTTGAAGCTCTTCCTTCTCGGCAGTCTGGGCCTCTGCACTCACCTCTACACATGTGTCTGTAATGCCTTCCTGCTTCCCTCCATCCTCCTCTTCCTGTTGCTTTTCTGCAGCAGCACTCTGTCCGTCAGCAGCTGTTTGGTCTGCCTTCGTCACACTGAGATGATGGCAGCTTGTTTTGATGTCCACTAGGATGACAGTGGCTTTCTGGAACTTGGAGGTTTCAGAGCCAGATTCCTTTTCCTGAGGCTCTTCAGCCTGTCTGACGGCGGCTTCTGCAGCAGCAGCGTCTCTGACAGCTGTCTCTACATCAGCAGTGTCTGCTGTTTCTGCAGCAGCAGCAGTGTTGTCATCTGCAGCAGCAGAGACACTGACGGCCTCTTCCTCCTCAGCTGCTTCCATCACCGAGACAGGCTCCGTCTCGTCCTTGCTCTCCTCCTCGTTCCCCTCAGTTGAAGCTATAACGTCCCCTGCTGCGTCCTCTGCCTTTGGAATCGTCTCTTCTTCCACAGCACTTAGTTCCTCGGTGGATATCTCTTCTTCTGGCCTGTCAGCGACCTCCTCTTGTTCCTCCACCTGTTCCTGTGCTTGCTCTCCCCCAGCAGAAGCTCCTGCTCCCAGCTCAGCTTCTTTTTCTCTCTCAGATCCATGCGTGACGTGTTCACCCTCCTCTTCCTCTGTCAGTGCAGTCCCCTTCACCTCTGCCTCCGGTTGTTTCTCCGTCTTCTCTTCATTTGTCAGTTGCTGTTCACCTTCCAGCTGTTGCTTTTCTTCTCGTAATTCCTCCAACTCAACTGCATCCTCTTTTACTCCTTCTCCAGTTTCAGCTAACTCCTCCACTTCTTCAGCCGAAACGTCATTCTCCTCTGCCACCTCTTCCGCCTCTTTCTCTGAGTCTCCACAGACTTTCTGGGAGCGTCTGGTGTATTTGCGTTTGGGTGTGGGCGTGTTCATGACAGTTCTTCTTCTCAAACTTATCCCTCCGTCCTGGGCTGCAGTTTCCTCCTTCACCCCCTCCTCCGGCTTGCTGTGGTGTGTATATCTCCGTCTGGGGGTTTTACTCTGTGCAGTTGTTCCTCCTGTTCTTCCTGCTTCGCTATTCTCTGATGTTTCACGTGGTGACAGACTTACCTCGTGTTGTGGAACTCTTTCTTCCCACTTTTCATTAGTGATCTGAGTTTCCTCCCCCACTTGATCCAGACTTTCTGCTTCCGTGTGTAACTCCAACACTTCTTCAGAGACTGCCGGCGCTGCAGTGTCTTCCTCCGGACACTCTTCCTCCATTTCTGATGCCACATTCTCAACTGTGATCTGTGAGTCCCGGGCGGCGTTGTTTAGACCCTGGGGGGCGTCGACTTCCACCGGTGCCTCCTCAGTCGCAGCTGCTGATGTCACATCAGTTGTTTCAGGGTCTTGTGGCTTCAGGACAGCGTCTGGTTGTTCCAACATGGTGGCTGCAGTGTCAACTACATCCTGTCCCTGTTCTTCAGGAGCCACACTGACAGCCTGGAAATGAACACAGTGAAGTGAATCATGAACACGTTGCTGTCCTGGTCATGTAGACAAACATGCAGATACCAGTTTGCATATACACACCTCAGTCTGCATCGACTCAGAGATCTTCTCCTGCTCCTCTCTGGGGGTTTCTGCCTCAATGTCCTCGATTCTGAAAGATGTTAGATATCAGGTGTTCATTTCAAGCTTTATATAGTGGAAGGATCTGATGGTGTGACAACACACAAGTTAATGAAAATTAACACGCAAACTCCAAGATGGCTGATATCCTGTCAGGCAGAAAAAAATTATATATGTTCCTCAAGATGCAGACTGATCTCATGAAGTGGCGTATGTATGACGCGCCAATTCGTATGCCATTATTGACGTGTTATCAAGATGCATACTCACTTTTTTAGCGTGTTTATCAACGCCGTTTGGCCTCCATTGATTTACACTACCTTGCGATTACGTGGCAATTTACACCGTAGCAAGGTTGGTCGGGGGGTTGGATGGGTCAAACAACACCAGGAGACCGGGGGTCGCGGTCCCACGTGTCACGTTTCCTAAACTCAACCGTCGCCTTCTTCTTTTCCTAAACTCAACCGTGCCGTTGTTGTCCCGTTACTGTTTTCCTAAATCCAATCGTCCCGTTCTTCTTTTCCTAAACCCAACCTGAGCTCCAAATGCAACGTGCCATTCTGGCATAGACATACGGCAGAACGGCTCATAATAGCTCATAATGTGGCGTGTATGTTTACGCGAAGTCATGATGTCACGTTGCAAGATGAGAGCAATGCTTCCACCACATTTGTGAACATCATAGAAACATAGAAGTTAGGGGGCGCTATAGAGCCCGCTGGCCTTGCCTCAACCCAGGTCTGATTAATGTGTCAATTTTTGTCAGTTTTCAAGCATCCCAAGCCCCTGAAAATGCAATTGCGCAGCAGAAAAATAATAATCTAAAATGGAAATTCTTAACCTCCTGATATAAATGCATCCATGCTGTTTCCAGGAGTGACACAGTTGAATTGGTACCGACCTGATAACCTTTTCTTCTGCGGTCTTCCTGCGTTTTGAGCCACTGCTCCGGCCCCGGGCTGTGAGTGGAACTTCAGCCTCTGAACCTGCTACCATGTCACAAAGTGCATTATTACATTACTATTCAATCTAAGGGAAAGTTTACAACGTAGGTGTAAAATGATGAAGTGCTCACCTTTGGTAGCGCTCAGGACTGTCACTTCCTCCTGCCAAGCAAAACCACAGGGACCGTTTTCACACAATTCTCTGTTTCTCAAATTCATGTTTCTCAACTTTGAAGAAGTAATAATAATAATAATAATAATGTACCACGATCTCAACTGTGCATTCCATGGATTCAGCTTCTTTTATTTGAGTGGTGATGGCCTCCATCACCACATCCTTCTCAGTCATCTCAGTAATCACAAGGGATTCCTCTGTGAAGGACAGACTCCTGGACACTGCTGAGGGACGCAGGAAGACATGCACAATGCTTAGATGAGTACACTAAAACAACCATTTGCCAACTGATACTGTCTTTGTGCTGTCAAATATTTTGGGATATGCTGTCCCGCGGGGGTTTAAGGCTCTAGCTCTACAGTCTGTGTCTGTTTGTACCGCTGTGATCCATGGCCTGGATCTTGCTGGCCATGTTGGTCCTCTGGTTGGGCCCACCGACGCTCTCCACCTCCCACAGCAGGTCTGTGTCTCCTGGGAACTGCCTCAGGTACTTCTCACACACTGGGAACAAAGAGGAGGGTAAGTAATATCCTGTTTACACAGCTGACAGGAAGAACATACCATAGGTTCATATGGATAAGGTGTTCTTGCTGCAGGGTGGACTCTTCTACCTTTATACATGGGTTTTGTGAGGGGGTACCTCAACCCCAGACAGTCGTCTTTGAAACTGAGCACAAAGTCCTCCAACATCTGCAGGCCGAAGCCTTTCCCACGCTGACATCTCCTCACAAAGATGGAGTCCATCACAGGGAGCTGATAGCTTCTGGTGGCAAACGAGTTAGAAAAGCTGCCTACAAGGGAAACACAAAGCACATCATGTCAGAAAGGAACGGGCCGCTATCAGTTCTCACACACGGGCTGAACCAGGTCTTATAAATCACATAAATAAACTATTACCTGAGGGTTTGACTGAGTAGAAGCCCACAGCCTCTCCGTTACTCCAGAGGATTTTGGCGTGATCTCTTTCTCCGTGGCAGAGGAAGGGGAGCTCTTCAGAGCTCATCTCTCTGGCTCTGTAGACCACACGGTTAAGGATGTACAGAACTATTCTCTCTCCTACTGTCTCCACCTGAGGGACACACACACACACACACACACACACACACACACACACACACACACACACACACACACACACACACACGGTATTCTTCATATAATGGCACCCTCCCACATGTTTGAATGTGTTCTCTTTCAAGGCTTGTTCAAACAATGTCTCTGCTTGATTTATAATAAGATATTTCATTTAGCACTGAAACACACAGAAGTTCCCTCTGTTATCAACAACACATTAAAGATTCCCATTTTGTGCTCATCATGAATATAAAAGGATGGATTACAGTTTAATACAATCATATGTAAGAGTTACTACTCTGTAATCGTGCCTCCTGTTCACACAGAGATCACAGCTAGGGGACAACATCCACTTTCTTCCATCTGTGCCAAAATGCATCATAAAGGCTCTGACACACCAACCTGACGGCCGACCGTCGGCAGAAAAGCCAGTCGGACTGATCAGTCGGCTCCCCGGGGGCAAAAAAGTTCCTCAGAACACACCGAAGAGACGACTTGAGTGTACGTTCTGCGCGTGCGCGAGACGTAATACGTCTCCATAACAGCAGGCGGCGCTGATCTGTATTGTCGCCCAAAAAAATAAAACCGGCAGCTGATTGGATGAATGCGTCACGTGGGTCTGACTTCTCCACGACCATAATGGCGGCTCGTACGGAATACGATCTTGTATTTTACTAAAATAGTTCACCAAAACGTGTTTCTGAAAACATTTTAAGCGAGAATGCAGTTGCTGAATCTGTCTTCATTTCAGATCGACAAAGGTCAATTTAAAAGATTTTTCTCAGATTTTGAGAGGCTGTTCGTCACGCTCATCCTGCTCATCATTTCCGGTAATTGGTCATCGAGTCCGACTGCCCGTCCTCTGATTCAACAAGTCCAATCGGCCCAAATGAAGGCCGACGGCTCCTCAGACTGACGACGGCACGGAACACACCGAACAGACTCGAGTCACCGACCTCACCAGACTGTCTGACGGCCGATAATCGGGTTGGTGTGTCAGCGTCTTTAGCTTCACTGCCTGTGTTTTGCCCCAACATAAAGTAGTATTTATACCTTCTTGCAGCCTAGCAAGGAAACACTTTCCATGGAAACACAAAGATGTCCTCTTGCACTAAAACGTAAGTAACTTTGGAAGATACCCAGTTGATTAGTCAGACTGCTGAAGCCTCATATTAGAACAAGGACTGTAGGGATTCCTTCACAGCTAGTTTGGTCAGGAGGAACAATAATAGCAGTCAATAACTCTATAAATATACATATGACATGTGAGGAGTGTGTTACAGTTTCTCTCAATCTCTCTTTGGCACATTTACGGAAACAAACGTACAATTTTCAAAACTCTAAGTACAGTCCTCACACCACGTGGTACATTCAGCACATCACTCTATGTGACCTGCAAAAGGTGATTACTCCGTCAAAAGAATTAACTCCCGTTTCAAATGTAGATAAATCCATCAATGAATAAATCCTTGTCATCCAAACAGAAGATTACTTTATCATTGCTTAGACCGAGACAGTCAAAATACAAAGACATGTTGTCAGATGACTCTAAAAGTCTGATAGTTACCCTCTGTAATATTGTCCAGTTGCTAACACTGTATATTTAGGCAGCTGAATAGTATTGATGTCAGCCATGGCATACACTATACTTTCTCATTGTATGTATGTACATACCAGCCAACCACAAATACACAAAGAAAGCTTGTACAGAAAAAATATATACAACAGCAACATTATCAAAGAATACTCCACAAAATGTGCAAGAAAAAACAAAATATGCTGAGGAAATTGTATTGTTCCCCATATAGCCTACGTCTATTCATCTGACAACTTTTACAACAACACCACATACCTATTATGTATCTAATATATATATATATATATATATATATATACTGTATATATGTGACAGGTTATTGTGATTGTTGGTTGCTCTATTTTGCATGTAGGCATTTACACAATCAACATGTGTATAACTGCATTTGAGACTAATATGATTTAATAGCAAATTAATGCAAATTATTTCAAGGCTTACTCAATGCATTCTGTGCCAAAGCAATGACAAATGACTACAGGCATGTGAACAACTGACCTAATGTTCATATAGTCATATAGTTTGACAAAGTGTAATAGTCATTCGAAGGTTGTGCCAAAGCGATTGAGAAAAACTGTAAGACAGACTTTCAAAAATCAAAACCTATTCTTAAAGATCTGCACACTTCAATAAAAGTTGCATTTCCACACAAGGAGTTGCACATCTCGTTGCGTCATCATCACTTGAGCCATGCATGGCTCTTATGTCAACACAGCTTTAAACTATTCTTTCTGTTTTTGATATTTATATTTCACATTCTGTCTCCCTTGTAAAGCACAGCATCCTCTTCTGTTACTGTGACACATTTGGCCAACCACATATTGAACCTATAGCGTGTGGAACGGATGCCTTTCTATTTTGGTGTAGTCTTGCACAGCCAGACCTGTCCACTCCACTCCACGGCACGGCGCTGTGCCAGTCTGGATACAACACTTCTCTATTCTGGGATAGAGGGAAAAACTCTCTGGGATTGTTTGAAGTTCTTAAAACCAATCACAACCATCCTGGGCAGCGCTAAGCTCTAAAATAGATGGTGGAAGGGGAGGGACATCAGGTTTGATCCCAGCGCTGTAAACCCGGTAAGCCAGCCAACATGGTGTTGCTCCAGAGTTTACAGAGTCTAGTGAACACCCATTTTCATGTTGACCTAAGATACTGTAGCTTTTCTGGACTGCACCAGGGTTCAGCTAGCGTCTAAGTGCCGAACTCTGGGGGCCACAACAAAAATCTGCAATCAGCATAAGACTGATGACACCATGAATACGTCAGTGCTGTGAACTTCTACCAGTGCTGCACACGTAGTCTGGATAAATGGAAGTACATTTTCAGGATAACTGCCTCACATCCAGCGGACCGGATGTCCCTCTCCTTCCTCTCTCAGTGTGTTTCCGTTCTCAGACTCCGTTCTCTTTGGGAAACAACAACAACCTTCGAGCTAGCGAGCTACACGCTGAAAATATCAACTTTTGAAGAAAATTTGGATTGTGCAACACGTCAGGCCTGCTTGGTTCTTTCAGGGAATGATTGTAAAGATTTAATAAGAATATGTTGAGGTCATTTCCTCTCTAACTGGGACGTTTTATAAAGAATATGTCGAGGTCATTTCCTCTCTAACTGGGACGTTTTATAAAGAATATGTCGAGGTCATTTCCTCTCTAACTGGGACGTTTTATAAAGAATATGTCGAGGTCATTTCCTCTCTAACTGGGACGTTTTATAAAGAATATGTCGAGGTCATTTCCTCTCTAACTGGGACGTTTTATAAAGAATATGTCGAGGTCATTTCCTCTCTAACTGGGACGTTTTTATAAAGAATATGTTGAGGTCATTTCCTCTCTAAATGGGACGTTTTATAAAGAATATGTCGAGGTCATTTCCTCTCTAACTGGGACGTTTTATAAAAAATATGTTGAGGTCATTTCCTCTCTAACTGGGACGTTTTATAAAGAATATGTCGAGGTCATTTCCTCTCTAACTGGGACGTTTTATAAAAAATATGTCGAGGTCATTTCCTCTCTAACTGGGACGTTTTATAAAGAATATGTCGAGGTCATTTCCTCTCTAACTGGGACGTTTTATAAAAAATATGTTGAGGTCATTTCCTCTCTAACTGGGACGTTTTATAAAGAATATGTCGAGGTCATTTCCTCTCTAACTGGGACGTTTTGGGACTGATTGGTGGGATTGTTGTGGATGAAGTCCACACAGAGATACACTGGTAAGAGCCAATGAGGTTTAACCATATATCAGCTAATTTAAATATCTCATGTTACTGTATTGTGTCAACAGGTAACTTCATTTAATGGTGTATGTGCCGTTTTCTTCTGCAGGGTGTAAATGTTCCACCAGAACAAGTTCCTTCCTGAGACTATTTAGCAGAGCCACCGTCACTGCGTCTGGAGCTTAGCGCCGCCCAAGACCGTTGTGATTGGTTTAAAGAAATGCAAAAAACCCAGAGCGTTTTTTTCTCCTATCCCAGAATGCATCTGTGGTGTAGCCAGACCTTCCACCACAGAGCTGTGGAGATAGAGCTGGCCATGTGAGACTACTGCAGGAGTAAAATGTATTGTGTTCTCGGTCTTAAATTAATTTAAACAGGTCTTAATTTCCCTACGTCCATGTGACTCCTCTAATGCTCACTGAAATGTGTTGTAGTTCTTTCTTTTGCTCTGCCTAATTTAATTTGCTGTATATTTACAGATTATTGTTTCTCTGTGTCGCGTTTATTAACTTTGCAAGTACTTTTGTGACTCTGCATTTTGTTGTACTTTTATGTCGCGATATAGGGTTAGAGTTATTTACATTATCAAAGGATAGACAGAACCACTGAAGTTAATTTTACTTGTGAACACAAGGAGACGGTTTCCACACTATAGACTAGCACAGAAAATACCTGAAGAAAGAGCCCTCTACAACAGCTTTTGTAACACAAGGCGGAATGTAATACAAAGTGGAATGTAATCCAAAGTCATAACAGAGTCGATGTCGCCTTCTTTATCTCTGGTCAGGGAGGGCATGTTCTGCCCTCAGCATCATTCCTTGATCCAGACAAGGACAGTCAGTGGCTCCATGTTATCTTGTGTACGTGCAATCATTAATATGGCATTCTTATGCAAACAGTTTAAATATAATAATAAGAGAGAAAGTAGGTAAATCAAAATTTCTCTAACATATATGTCTTACATTTTATTCATAAAGGTCTTAAAAAGTCTTAAATTTGACTTGTTGAAATGTGCAGAAACCCTGATTAATGAGTGAGTTTGATGTCCTCATACCGCCACCGCTCCATCCCGAGCAGGGTCTGCTGTCTTGAGGATGTCGTCCACGGGCCACCACTGGTCCAGCAGGTACAGAGCCACAGCAGTTAACGGCTCAGTGGGAGAGAAGAGGGCCAGGACCTTCTGCTTATCACTGGATCCATACAGAGGGACGAAGCCCACACTGCAAATGTTGATGGTGACCTGAGGACAGACAGAAGCACATAGTCGTCATCGTCAGTGCTGTTATGGCCCTTATTGAGCGGACACACACTGGTCCAGTCAGGAGGGTTTACCTGGGTGGAGTCAGGGAGGGTGAGGTGTTCAGGAGTATCCGGGTTGCTGTAAAGAAGGTTGTTCATGTAGTTGTGGGCCAGCCGCTCCAGTTCTGTGTGGCTAACATCAGCCAGGAGATCCACAGGGAACTTCATCCCTACACAACACATGGTACAACAAACATCAGCTGTTACTGTTGGCACCTAAAAGTTCAAGTTCTCATCTCTCAAACATTATCCAAGCAGAGACAGTTCTTCCTTCTTCTATCACCTGGAGTCAAATACAGACTGAATGAAGCCCGTTCACTAATGCGTATTAGTCTAACCTCTCTTCATTTCCTAATTGGTGCAGAGTAAAATGCCTCTGGATGTAATTACACAGACCTGCCAGTGCTGACGTATTCGGCCTGGAAATGGGACAATGTTTGGGTGTTTCTAATGCTGACACAAGCAAGATACAACTAGATCTGTAGTGAAATAACTTGTTTGTAGTGTTAAGGTTGAAAACGGCTGCAGTGGTCTATTTTGTAAAGCTAGTGGAGTTGTTTTTAGTCACTCCTGCATGCAAAGAGAGACGAGAATCACACCTGGACATAATCCAATTGGTTTCCCACACGTCAGCCAATAAGAGGGTACCACTCTCTAATATAAGGCTCCCTTTATAAAGTGCTGTTAGAAGTAGCAACTAATGGCTTTATTAATGGTTAAGTAATCATTTACTAATGGATTGTGGTCCAGATTATGTGCAGGCCTTTTCTAGAAACGAGTGATCGAACCAGTCAACCTTCACAACCCAACATTGATTCATCTAGGCTTATTGGTAAATGATTAACTATTATTAAGTCCGCACTGATTGATTCTTTTTCTTATATCAGAAACGTCACACTTTGTTTCTTACTTTTAGAGTAAAATGATGCAAAAAAGGCCAAACTAACAAACCATCCGACATAGATCTCGTCAGAAATACCCAGCGCAGCTCTCCCAGTCCCAGCCCGTCTCTACACCAAACAGCCACACAGGTATGGAGCTAGATTTGTTTCTTTATTACATGCGAGAAAATAAATGATCTGAGAGAAAAAAAAAAGCAAAAAAGCATTTTATGAGAGAAAAAAAATATTTGAGAGAAAACGTTTTCATACCAATAGCAAAAAATAATAATATTTGAGACTAAAAAAAGTTTTGAGAAAATGTATTTTTTCATAGAACATAAAAAATTGAAATTTTTAAAATTATTTCTGAAAAAGAAAATCTCTCTCAAAATACTTTTTTAAACTCTCAAATATATATTTTTTGCTATCAGTGTGAAAACATTTTCTCTAAAAAAAAAAGTGTTTCTCTCAAAACGCTTTTCTTCTCGCTCTCAAAACCTAAGTCTTTGCTCTGATGTAATTTTTTGCTCTTGTGTCAGGATTTTGCTCTCGCTGTGAAAATAATGTCATGGGCGGGGCCACGTTCCTATTGGCCAGTCATGCCCGCTGCCAACTCGGAACTTGCCAACAGAGAAACAACGGGACAACTTAACAATTGTCACCATCTTATTCATCGTTAAATTCACTTCTGACAACGTTTTAGGCGAGAAATTAACTGTTTAGATGTCGAATATAGGCAGTCTTCCAAAAATCGTTGCCGAATTGACAATTTGCTTCAAAGTTTTCAGAGTTGAGAAGCTCCATAAAGTGACCGTACAGCCAGCTGGTTGGCGGCCGGGATCGCTTGCTCGCCGGCCGCCAGTCATGCTGGAGCACTCCGCTGTAAGCAGGAGGTCTCTCAATAAGAGGCTTTTATTTCACCGTTGACGTATCGTTTGTTTAAATATCACAACCCATGTCCATCATAAGATTAAACCTGTGGTTAACTGCCTTTTCTCTTCAGGAGACTTGTTTAAATTATGACATATACATTAGATTTAGTATTTGCTCCGTAGACGGACTCTACTGCCCCGCTATAGTTTCTCTCCATCCGCCGACCAGAGAGAAACGAGCGTGTGTGTGTGTGTGTGTGTGTGTGTGTGTGTGTGACGGCGGACCAGCAAGGTTGTTAAGCCCGCAGGCGCTTGTGGAGTTTAACGCCAAAAAGGCAGTTAACCACAAGTTCCTGTTAATCTTATGATGGACATGTGTTGTGATATTTAAACAAACGATCCGTCAACGGTGAAATAAAAGCCTCTTATTTACGAGACCGGTCTGAGAGACCTCCAGCTTACAGCGGGGCGTCCCAGCATGACTGGCGGCCGGCGAGCAAGCGATCCCGGCCGCCACCAGCTGGCTGTACGGTCACTTTATGGAGCTTCTCAACTCCGAAAACTTTGAAGCAAATTGTCAATTCGGCAACGATTTTCGGAAGACTGCCTATATTAGAAATCTAAACAGTTAATTTCTCGCCTAAAACGTTGTCAGAAGTGAATTTAACGATGAATAAGATGGTGACAATTGTTAAGTTGTCCCGCTGTTGCTCTGTCTGCAAGTTCCAGTTGGCAGTGAGCGTGATAGGTGTAATGATTCAGTTCGACTCCCAAGACAAGACGATGCTCACCCGACTGGCCAATAGGAACGTGGCCCCGCCCATGACACTATTTTCACAGCGAGAGCAAAATCCTGACACAAGAGCAAAAAATGACATCAGAGCAAAGACTTAGGTTTTGAGAGCGATAAGAAAAGCATTTTGAGAGAAAATGTTTTCACAGATTTTTTTTCTCAGAAATAATTTTAAAAAAATTCTATGAAAAAATACATTCTCTCAAAACTTTTTTTAGTCTCAAATAATATTATGTTTTGGTATGAAAACATCTCTGAAATATTTTTCATTTTTATCAGTGTGACAACTTTTTCTCTCAAACATTTTTTTTCTCTCTCAGATTACTTATTTTCTCGCATGTAATAAAGACACAAATCTATCTCCATACACAGGCCGTTCACTTCACCTCAGAGTGTCTATGGAGGGTTTTAGACTTGAACTTAACCCGCGTAACCTGATCCAATCCACCTGCCACAACAAATCCCAGTTAATCCTTAGCGATCCCTGTTGAGACTAATACGCTGTGAAAGCTACTTTATAAAGTTAGCTGTATAAGTGGCGAGCTTTAGTTTATTCTTACTTAATTATAAATACTAGAGTACACAGGCAGAACTGTTTGGATTGAGGAGCACCTGAAGCTAACACGGCTAATATGCCAAACTATGACTTTCATAACCAACCTATCCTAAAACCTGCATCAACAAGTGAGTAGGGTTTAGGTAGATGGAGATATGAAAGGCTGGTGGTTCGATCCCCAGCTCCTCCTGTCCATGAGCCAGACACTCCAAGGACGCCTTGCATGGACGCTCCGCCATGTGGTGCATGAGTGTGTGAGTGTGTGTGTGTGTGTGTGCGAATGAGGGGCGAGTTGTACATAGCTAAATTGCACATTGTAAAGGGATTTGTCCAGTACAGTAGAAAGGTGCTATATAAATAGTACCATTATAATTAGTTCAGATTACCAGTTCTCTGGCTTTTTGATTCCAATAAAACACCTCTAACGTCCCACTACTCATGCTACACTCAATATAAAAGGCAAACACGGAACCAGCTACACTTCCTCTCCACCCCCCACACAAACTTTGCATCCATTACTGCTGAGTAGTGGAGGGTTATGTAAAACTAGCAGGAGGCTGCAGTAGGACGCAAACAGCTGATACCTTTAGCTTCAGAGTCTGCAGGGTGGAGCTGTGGGGGGGTCAAACAGGAGCTCCTGCACACACACACACACACACGCTCATTCACAAGGCTTCAGCAGCTGTCTGCTCACACAAGCTTATACATGAACACATGTAGGCTGGAATTGAAACCTTCACTCTGTGTCTTGCTCAACTTTCTTGTTCAGACACTCGTTTGAGAGCGCTGAACACGTCAGTACTGGGTTGAGTACGACAGTATATTAAAGGAACTTCTATTGGAATTTAATTTAGCTGGAACATAAACCTGTAGACTTACACAACTTCAAACACAACACACACACACACACACACACACACACACACACACACACACACACACACACACACACACACACACACACACACACACACACACACACACACACACACACACACCCCTGGTGAAACAGTTTGAGCTACCTGCAGGACCAGTTTCTTCAGCATGTGAACTATAACCCTGCCGGGGGCGGGGCTGGAAGGAGGGCACCGGGTCATTTGGCTGCCTGTTCACAATTCTTTTTTTTTTTGCAGGGTGGTAGGGGAAGACTCATCCCTGACTGGCTCGCCCTGACATTCGCTAACCAATCCCACTCCTCTTGCCTAAACCTAACCAACCCTACCAGAGCAGGCAACGAGTACTAGCCAGTCAGGGATGAGTTCCCTAATGAATATTCATGAGTCTTCCCCTTCCATCCTGAAAAAAATAAATCTGTTGTCTGTTCTGCCAATCTTCCCAGCCCTTGTCACATGACCAATTGATGTTTCCATGACGACTATTCAAAATTCTGATACCATGGAACCAGCACTGGAAGTGTTTCTGAAACAAAGAACAGCTTGTTGAAATTAAAAACAGGTGAAATTGTGTTGTTCTACAGTATCCTTTACAATATTTACTATTTTTCTAAGCAGATTTTCAATGCTGTATTCTGATCAAATGCATTTAAAGGCACACTGATCTGTCTGTGGTGCGTGTTTACATGAATCTGTAATTATTACAGATACATAATTTCATATCCAGCTGCTTGTAGGATGCATACCCAGACTGACAGAAGTTAACAATTTCTTTAAATGAATGAGAATGAATAATAATCTTCACAGAGCATTGTTGTTTTTACAGCAGGGGCACAGCTAATCCAGTTAATACAGAAATAGCTTCACTCCATTGATCCAATCAAATCGCTTGTTTACTGTGCGTGTACAGTTCACTAGAGAACGTGTGAGAGAGATGACAGGACAGAGAGCAACTGACCTGCTACTCTCTGCAGCAGAGGTATCCAATCAGCTGTGATTCATTCATTTTACACATGCGGACCACAATCACTCCATTTATTTGATAAAAATTCAACACAGACCACATCCGTGATGTATGCTATCATACTGTCCACTATCCCGCCATGTCTCACACACACACACACACACACACACACACACACACACACACACACACACACACACACACACACACACACACACACACACACACACACACACACACACACACACACACTAACACTGTCACTGAGCATCAGCAGCCTAGCAAAAAGTCCAGTCTGTCTATTGTGAGAGAGTCTGTGTGTGTGTGTGTGTGTATGTGTGTGTGTGTGTGTGTGTGTGTGTGTGTGTGTGTGTGTGTGTATAGATGCATGCTCTAATGAAAGTGGGCCTCAGGCCAGGGAGTAGAAGATTCAACAAAAGCACCCATAAACCAGACACCTCAGGCCTGCTCTCTCTCTCTCTCTGCAGCTCTACTAACTTGCACAACACATTAACAACAAGACAAGGTATAACCTTAGTATGAGAATGGACCATCAGGGCTCCAGACTAATGTTTTATTATCTAGGAGCCCTGTAGCCCCTAACTGAAGATTTTAGGGGCACAGGCAGAACATGTAGAGGAGCACACCTAAATCAACCTGCAACACACTTACTCACATTTCCCTGATTTTAACTGTATTGCTGATAAATGCTTACATAATAATTACAGAAACTACAAGGTGCGGTTTCATTTTAGGTCACAGTCTCAGCCTGATACAGGCTCTCCCTCCCTCCTCTCTGTCTTTTTTGTTGACACTGAAATAGAAATCATTAGGTGATTACACTTCCACAGAAAGGGGAGTATCTAACTATCTAACAGCCAGTGTGGGAAATATTGAGCGAGCCAGAGAGAGAGGAGCTCAGACACTCAAAACACACAAGCACTATTTGTATTGACCAGGTAAAAAGTGATATATTTGATCAGCAACTGTGTATTCAGACTCAAAATTTAAGTAATGTGCTGTTTCCTTATGGCCTCCTTTGTTTAAAAAAACAAACAAACTCTGTCCACTTGAAAATGTAAAAACACGCTATCAAGCGCTTTCAAGAGCACGTCAAACCAACAGGTGGCAATATAACCCTAACCGTTAAGCCATGTTGGCCAATCAGAAGCCTGAAGTTCCGGCAGGCTAACAACATGTCGCACCGAGGAAGGGGAGAGTCATATGTGTGGACTGATGATGAAGTTCAGTTATTCCTTAATGTCACACTTATACTATATAATTACACACTTATACTTACACAATACAAAGTTAGCAAAACACAGGGAAACGTGTTCTGGGAGTCTTGCCAGTCCAAGTACGCCGACATCCTAGCTCTTTTCCTGAGCAGTTACAACCCCAAATCAGAAAAAGTTGGGACAGTATGAAAAACACAAATAAAAAAAGAAAGTAGTGATTTCTAAATGTACTTTGACTTGTATTTCATTGCAGACAATGTGAACACAAAATATTTCATGTTTTGTCTGGTCAACTTAATTTCATTTGTAAATATACATCCTTTCCTGTCATTCAGACCTGCAAAAAAGGTTGGGACAGGAGCAATTAAGGGCTACTAATCAGGTAAATTAGTTAAATAATGATGTGTTTTGAAACAGGGGATGTCAACAGGTGATTGTAATTATGATTTGGTACAAAAGCAGAATCCAAGAAAGGTCTAGTCCTTTAGGAGCAAAGATGGGCCGAGGATCGCCAGTTTGCCCACAAATACGTGAGAAAATTATTGAAAGGTTTAAAAACAATGTTCCTCAAAGAAAGATAGGAAGACATTTGCTTATTTCACCTTCAACAGTGCATAACATAATTAAAAGATTCAAGGAATGAGGAGGAATTTCAGTGCTTAAAGGACAAGGGCGCAAGCCTAAGCTGAACAACCGTGATCTCCGATCCCTCAGGCGGCACTGCATCAAGAATCGTCATTCATCTATAAGCGATATCACCACATGGGCTCAGGACTACTTTGGCAAACCTTTGTCAAGTACCACAATACGTAGTTACAGCCACAAATGCCAGTTAAAACTGTACTGTGCCAAAAGGAAGCCCTATGTTAACAGTGTCCAGAAGCGCCGTCGACTTCTCTGGGCTCGGAGGCATCTGGGATGGACCATCACACAGTGGAAACGTGTACTGTGGTCAGATGAATCAGTATTTCGGGTATTTGGGAGAAATGGACGCTGTGTGCTCCGGACCAAAGAAGAAAAGGATCATCCAGACTGTTACCAGCAACAAGTCCAAAAGCCAGGGTCTGTCATGGTATGGGGTTGTGTCAGTGCCCTTGGCAAAGGTAACTTGCACTTCTATGATGGCACCATTAATGCTGAAAAGTACAAAGAGATTTTGGAGCACAATATGCTGCCTTCAAGAAGACATCTTTTCCAGGGATGTCCATGCATATTTCAACAAGATAATGCAAAACCACATTCTGCACACATTACAAAGTCCTGGCTGCGGAGGAAGAGGATACGGGTACTTGACTGGCCTGCCTGCAGTCCCGACCTGTCTCCAATAGAGAATGTGTGGCGCATTTTGAAGCGCAAAATGCGACAACAAAGACCCCGTACTGTTGCCCACCTTAAGACTTGTTTGCAGCAAGAATGGGACAAAATTCCACCTGAAACACTTCATCACTTGGTGTCTTCAGTCCCTAAATGTTTTTTAAGTGTTGTGAAAAGGAATGGCAACATTACAAAGTGGTAAATGCTTTACTGTTCCAACTTTTTTTGAAATGTGTTGCAAGAACCAAAATAGGAATTTTGTTTTTTTGAAAAAAAAAAAAAAAAAAAAAAATCATGAGGAACACATTAAATGATGTGCTGCTGTATTGTCTGCAATGAAATACAAGTCAAAGTACATTTAGAAATCACTACTTTCTTTTTTTATTTGTGTTTTCCATACTGTCCCAACTTTTTCTGATTTGGGGTTGTATTAGCATCAATATTTTGGCTACATCCACCATTGCAGAGACTTTCCTCATGTAAACAAAGGAGATAGCGGCGCACAATCTGACGTCAAACAAAGGAGACAACAGTGCGCACTCCGACGTCACAAGCCAAAATCTCCTGTTTCACCGGCTATACAGCAACACTGCAACCGGAGTTTCTGAAAATCGTCAGCCTGGCAGGAGTTTCCAAAAAGGTTTTGGTGACCTGATAATGCGTTTGTGTGTACAGAAAAAACTGCGGTTTTGAAAATACCTGTGTTCGTGTGGACAGGGCCTAAGGCTGACTCCTTATTGGCTATCACTACGAGGCATTTTCCTCGCCAATGTACGATCTTTAGCAAACAAAATGGATTAACTTTGGCTGCAAATCCCAGCTCATAAATGTATTATGGACGGCAACATCAATGTTTTTCATGGAAGGCTAGGCAATATATGGATATTATATCAATATCAATATTATATCAATATCGATATATGAGGCTAGATAATGTCTTCAATTTTAGATATCGTGATATGACACAAGTCTTTTCCTGGTTTTAAAGGCTGCATTACAGTAAAGTAGGGCTGTCCTCGACTAAAGTGGTTAAGACTAGAAAAGCACAATATAAATGTAGTTAATTAACCATCTGTAAAACTGAGTTTCTCTGAAATTAATCCTGCAAAAGCACCACTTTAAATCTCGTGTTCACCAGAAATGTTCTCATAAGTTGCTTGGAAATGAGTAATTAAGCATGAATAAGCATAAAAATGACTTATCGACTAAAGAAATCTTAGTCGACTAAGACCAAAACGACCGATTAGTCGACTAATCGACTAAGAGGGGGGGCAGCCCTACAGTAAAGTGATGTACTCTTCCGATGTTACCAGACTGTTGTAACTGTTCTATTATTTGCCTTTACCCACTTAGTCATTATACCCACATTACTGATGATTATCTATCTAAAATCTAATTGTTTTAATATTTTGTGAAAGCACCAATAGTCAACACTACAATAACGCCGTAATATTGACATTGATGTACATGGTCAAAAAAGAGCCACTGGCATGAACAGGTTGGTGTCCATGTGGCATGTATGACGCGGTGCCATGTCCACTTATTTACTCGCTATGCAACTCTAAGATATATCAGATGTTAAGAGGAAGGTTTGTATGTGTAGGGAGGGGGGATGTGGGGATTGAAGCATTCAAATCAGCCATATCACAGATCTTGTCAGAGTGCGGGATATGATGATTGAGGATCATGATTGTAATGTATGCCAGTCTAATGCAAGTTCTTATTCCTGTTTATATTATATTGCCCACCTTTCACAGTGCATCCAGGACTAGGTCTGAACTGCTGGTCTTTAACATCCAGACTACAACTCACACTTTCTGCTGAGAACTAACACAGAACTGAGAAAATAAAGGTGGGCTTACTCTTGTTATCTTTAGACAGACAGAGCGGGACAGAAAGACACAGACACTTCAGTACATGGTGTTCAGATAACAGTGTGAGCAGGCTACACTGTGTGGCTTATTCTTTTTTTAACATGCATATTGCAAACATTCAAAGGTGACTTAAATGGAACTTAACTGGGTGAAAAGGAGGGCAGTTTAACATGAACACAAGACAAATGAGAAGCAGCAAGAAGCTGCTGAGAGAGAGAGAGAGAGAGAGAGAGAGAGAGAGAGAGAGAGAGAGAGAGAGAGAGAGAGAGAGAGAGAGAGAACAAAAAGTTCCAAAGTTAAGGTAGTTGGGACTGGGGGAGGTGTGTCTCTCTCTCTCTCTCTGTGTGTGTGTGTGTGTGTGTGTGTGTGTGTGTGTGTGTGTGTGTGTGTGTGTGTGTGTGTGTGTGTGTGTGTGTTCTGCAGGCACACTGCAAGTGATGAAGCCTCCAGCAGCAGCAGCAAACAGTAAACATAACTTTTAAACATGCAAACTCATCACTGGCCGTTCAACGCTCAAACGTAGGCTACGCTAGCCTACGTTTTTCTTCATAACAGTTAAAAACAATTACAAATCACTAATAATTCCAATAAGTTTGATGTCCTGGTGTGGACAAAACAACACAAAGAAATGCAGCACCAACCAACAACCAACCAAAGACTGTCTCTACTTGTCCAGACTGAGTTTATAGACAGCTTTGTGCTCGTTTACAAAGGTTAAAAAGCAGCAGCTTCATGTTCGGATAGGATGTTTGAATTCAGAACATTTTGTTCCCAATAAAAGCGACCTAGTTGCGTTGAGTGCTTCGCCTCCAGCGCGCTGTGAGCAGCAGCGGCTCCAGTGCTCCCAGTGAGGCCGGCCACCGGATCAACTGGCGGCGGGAGAGAGTTCTGCCGCCCGCTTTCGCCTCAGCAGATGCCGCGGCCCGGCCATCCTCGTTTCTGTCTCCTAATTCCATAAGTGCACAGGGAACAAGCCAAACACACACACTCACTATCATACACACACACACACACACACACAAACACACACACAAACACACAAACACACAAACACACACACACACACACACACACACACACACACACACACACAGACACACACACACACACACATACAGAGCCGAGCCGAGCCGAGCCGAGACGCGGGAACACACACAAACTCACCTGTATTCTTCACAGGAAGCTTTTCTTTCCTTGGAAACTCTCGTTGTTGTTTAATTTAAATTCCGTAAACACGCTTATGGATTGGTTTCTGATGTGGTTAGCTGCGACACTCTGCGCATGCCCGGCTCAAGCAACCAATCCCGTGCAGCCGCTTTATATAACTCAACTATAATCCAATGTAACCCCGAATAATCCTAAAATCACTGAGAGCAGTTTGTTACAACAGTCTCTTCAAAGTTCGACAGGTTTATGAGGTGATGTATCATCTTTACACACTCACAGCCTGTTTGAATTCTTACAGGATATCCCAGAGTTTACAGATGTGCCAGGCTGAACATCTGGTGAATGTGTATCAAATGATGTGCAGGACTTCTGGAATATTGGTGCAGCCATAATGAAACATGGGGGCCGGTTTGAATATTTCATTATATATTCACTGTAAAAAGTCAAGCAAATAAAGCAAATAGGCTATATACTACTGAATAAACATGTGATGTCGTACAGAGTGGGTTTTTATCAATTAAAAATACATAATTTAAAAGACAAGAATTACAGAGATTAAAGTGCTCATATTATGCTCATTTTCAGGTTCATAACTGTATTTAGAGGTTGTACCAGAATAGGTTTATGTGGTTTAATTTTCAGAAAACACCATATTTTTGTTGTGCTGCACATTGCTGCAGCTCCTCTTTTCACCCTGTGTGTTGAGCTCTCTGTTTTAGCTACAGAGTGAGACATCTCACTTCTGTACCATCTTTGTTGGGAGTCGCACATGCTCAGTACCTAGGTAAGGACTACTAGCCAGTCAGAAGCAGAGTATGAGGGCGTGTCCTGACAGTACCTAGGTAAGGACTACTAGCCAGTCAGAAGCAGAGTATGAGGGCGTGTCCTGACAGTACCTAGGTAAGGACTACTAGCCAGTCAGAAGCAGAGTATGAGGGCGTGTCCTGACAGTACCTAGGTAAGGACTACTAGCCAGTCAGAAGCAGAGTATGAGGGCGTGTCCTGACAGTACCTAGGTAAGGACTACTAGCCAGTCAGAAGCAGAGTATGAGGGCGTGCCCTGACAGTACCTAGGTAAGGACTACTAGCCAGTCAGGAGCAGAGTATGAGGGCGTGTCCTGACAGTACCTAGGTAAGGACTACTAGCCAGTCAGAAGCAGAGTATGAGGGCGTGCCATGCTAGCAGCTAGGCGAGCATTATAACGTGTGTTCCAAAGTGACCACGTGTGTCTCTGAAGTAAAGGCTGGACTACAACAGAGCTGTTTGGAGCAGTTGGTGAACAGTGTTTTCTGGTGGAGATGGTAAGTCCCTTTGGGGGGGACTTTGGACTTTTTCACTTTGTAAACCTATAACATGCACAAAAAGATATATAACACAATAAAGGAAAGGGGAAAAGCCAAAAAGCATAATATGAGCACTTTAAAGCAGATCACCACAATCATATATAGCATTTACATGATCATTGTACTAGTTCTTCCATTCAGTGTCATCTTTCCTCAGAGTCGTGCAAGGTTTTTGTCTTGATGTCACTATTAAGCGGTGGGATTTAAAGAGCTCATTATCTAAAACAGCGCCATGCAGCGTTGAAGTAACACATAGTAAACTATTACCACTGATTACCGTTACCTTTCATTCTGTGGTGGAAGAAGTACTCAGATAATATTGATAAAAAAAAAAATACCAATACAAACAAACACTATACTACAAGTAAAGGTCCTGTGATCAAAGTCTTACTTATAAAAGTACAACTACTTTATCTGTGTTAATGTGTTAATGTTAATGTGTTGCACTCTTAAAACAGACTCTGTCTTCTCTTTTGCAACTTTGCCAGTTCTGTTGGAATTATCTTTTTACTTCACATTACTACACATACGTTCACTTCACGTAGCTCAGCTCTCTACTAGGCTGCTGCGCTGCCTTATGACTTCATCGTAACTGAACTTTCACCTTTTAGTAACATAAATCAGAATAATATCCAGAATATTTATCAAATGAAATTACAATGAAATTCCAGTGATGTCCCTACAGAATTCTAAGCATATCCCTGTTCTAGGAAATTATTAAAATTATAATATATTATTATTATTATATATATAAAATAAATAATACTTCTAAGTTGCAACAAATGCACTGTAAGTATCAACAGTAAAAGTACTCACATACTGTATTACAGAAGTTTAAACTAAACTAAACTAAAATGTAAGAAAGATGCTGGAAGCTGGAGCTAATCTGAGCTATTTGAAATAGGCTACTGTTGTCTGTGACAATGCATCCTCATGATATGTTTTAAAATCTCAATGTACGTATGTTCAATATTTCTCTCCGAAATGTAGCAGAGTGGGAGTAAAAAGGAACACAGCGTTGTAGCCTACTGGAGAATATATATATACAATAAAGTTACATTCCACAAATGCTGTCACATCCTTTTTACCCGATCAACAGCTTTATTTCCCCAAGAGACCCAAAATCAGAAACACATGGAGCCTTTCATCGTGTGTTCTTCATTGACCAAAAACAATCTCCTTCTAACGTCACACTCATCATCAAAGTAAACTGGTTTGATTTTATTTGACCACTTAAATATAAAATATTAAACAGTACTCTGTCATACATTAAAATACATAAATAGTCAGGAATGACACAATAAAGTCCAAAGACTTCTGGTCTTATGGTCTTGAGTGTACCAGGTAACAGGGTTCCAAAGGGTAGTTCCAGCATAAAGAAAAGACCAGTTTGCCCAGTTTAGTCTCAGCTCTGGGGGGTACAAAATCTGTTGAGCTACCCCTAGTGGAGTACCTGTGAACTTCATTTACTCTATTAAAATAATTTCTGAAATATGTGGGAACATCTCCATAAACAATTTAATGTACCATATCCAGCTGGACCCTCAACGTTCAACCATCCCACCCTTTCAAAGTGGGAAGATTCCCTGACACATATGAATGAATGAATGAATGAATGAATGAATGCTTTATTCCGAACATGTAAAAAAAATTATAAGAACAAAACTCTTTTTTAGTTTTTAACTCTTTAGTGTGAAAATGAACATGATCACTGTAAACCTTTGATGTACATTTGCAGCTAAGATCTCACAGTATCTCGTTTTTTAAAAGTTATACAGGATCATACTGTAAATGCAAATGCATTCTGGGAGAAAATAATGATATTACAGCACTATCTGCGAATGTTACAGATTACAAGTATTTCCTGTTAATACCAATGCATGTTGGGAAAATAAAGAAAAGGCGGGAATTACAGTGCTACCAGTATATTAATGTACATTTAAATAATACAGTAAGAAACTGTACGTCTATTTACAGTAAAATACCTTAATATTGTATGCATACTACAATAAACAGTAGTTTACTGGCGAAGCTGCTGCCAGTATATTAATGTACATTTATGGCTCGTTCGGAATACAATCTCATATTTTGCGAAAATAGTTCACGAAACGTGTTTCTGAAAACATTTTAAGGAGAAATAGGCCGTGTAGTTGCTGAATCTGTCTTCATTTCAGATCAACAAAGGTCAGATTTTCATCAGATTTTGAGAGGCTGTTCGTCACGCTCATCCCGCTCGTCATTTCCGGGTTAGCACTCCACCAATCAGATTGGTCATTGAGTCCGACTGCCCGCCCTCTGATTCAACAAGTCAAATCGGCCCAAATGAAGGCCGACGGCTCCTCAGACGGACGACGGCACGGAGCACACCGAACAGACTCGAGTCACCGACCTCGCCAGACTGTCTGACGGCCAATTATCATGTTTGTATTAGCGCCTTAAGTGATGCTCTGACAAACCGCTGCAAGTTGTGTCAAATCCTCAAAAAATCTAATCAAGCCCACTAACTGATAGTGTTTGTGGTATTCAGGGTACTCCAAGTACTTTGTAAAGAAATAGCAGCTGCATTCCTCTGTGTGTAAAAAACTCACCTCCATATTTTCACTTTATTGTCAGATTTCTCTAAAATGTGTCTTGCATCACAGACAACCAAACAAACACCACAACCACATAATGTAGGCTACATCACATCAGACATTAGCATTAAGCAGCTGCAGTGTTAGCCTCATACAGGAGGTCACATCAGCTGGATGAAGTAATGTACCAGATCCCAGCAACATCTCCATAAAGAAAAGGTTGTCCTGCTCGGATCCCTGACCTCAACCCCTCTAACATCTCTGGGACGACCTGGAACACATCATGTTTCAGGGCTAACTATGACATATCAATATAGTGAAAGGTTTTGTTATATTATGTTTCTGTCTCGAACTATAATGATCTAAATGAGATGCTTCTTTAATGTGAGTTGTCCATTGTTTAAGTGAGTAGTGTGAGAGTCTTCAGTCCCTGTAGGTGGCACTGTCCTCTCAAACTTCATTCTGCTCGTTGACTGTGTTTCATCTTTCAAGCAGCTCAGTAAGTGAGCGCCAGCAGAGCTCAGTTAGCTCTTCCGGTACCAGTGTTGCCCAATAACAAAAACATTAAATGAACATGAATGTTGTATGCGACAAGGACAGTTGTTCCCAAATCGCTCTTGATGAGTGTTGTGTCTTAAGTCAGATTGTGTGAGGCCATATGTTAGTGTCAGGCACAACAATGAGAACAACAGTCCAAGTTTAGAGCTCGGTTTTCTAAGAAAAAACAATCAGACAAAGACAGGGTCCTAGATCTTTAGGACAATAAGGAGCCACATATATCCTGGTCCCACAGCCAGTGTAAAGCTCTTGGATCAGGAACCTGAACACAGAGGAGGCGGCTCATTTCTCGTGCTGAGATGAAGACCATGATTCATCAACTAAACAATAAATAAAAACACAGAGTGAACACAGAGGAAAAGGTGAAAAGGGCTATCAGCCACCACCTACAGCTACCATCCTGACTACGTCAACAAGCAGGAGCGTCCATCTCCATCTCTACATCACAATATGAATATCAATACCTCACTCATTGCACAGCTTCAGTAAACCCCCTAAAATGGACAGACATGGACGCTGATCATCAGTTTGTATTGCTACAGATCACAAACAGTAAGACTTTCTGTATGTGGACAGGTTCAGGCACACAGGTCAGGTGACACATCAGCTAAGCTTGTATGGACATCACCATGGTGAGTTAAAGCTGCCGGAACATGTTTCACTCCATAATCAGCAGCGAGATGTTTCTGATGGTTCCCATGGTTTCACAGATCACTCGGTCTCTGTCTGTCTGTCTGTCTGTCTGTCTGTCTGTCTCTGCCTATCTGTCTGCCTACCTGCCTGCCTGTCCGTCTGCCTGTCTCTGTGTCTCTGTCTACCTGCCTGCCTGTCTGTCTCTCTGTCGGTCTGTCTGTCTCTCTGTCTGTGTGCCTCTGTCTATCTGCATTTGTGTCTGTCTGTCTGTCTGCCTGTCTGTCTGTCTACCTGCCTGTCTGTCTGTCTCTCTGTCGGTCTGTCTGTCTGTCTGTCTCTCTGTCTGTCTCTCTGTCGGTCTGTCTGTCTGCCTGCCTGTCCGTCTGCCTGTCTCTGTGTCTCTCTGTCTGCCTGTCTGTCTACCTGCCTGTCTGTCTGTCTCTCTGTCTGTCCGTCTGTCTCTCTGTCTGTGTGTCTCTGTCTATCTGCATTTGTGTCTGTCTGTCTGTCTGTCTGTCTGTCTGTCTGTCTATCTGCATTTGTGTCTGTCTGTCTGTCTGTCTGTCTGTCTATCTGCATTTGTGTCTGTCTGTCTGTCTGTCTGTCTGTCCACAAAGTATTTTTTCACACACACAAGTGCACATGAGGAGACAGGCGTATCATTTCTGACAATCGCATCAAAAAGGCTATGAAAGCACCTATTCTTTATGTTGGAAGGAAATATGGACTACAGAAATGAAAGTCAGACAAATGTACAGTTTTTTGCAACCGCTTACACATAAAATCTTTAAACCTCTCACTCAAAGAGTCAAACTACACACCAAATCTCCAAAACCATCAGCTATTTCTCAGCCTTTTTTTCAATTGCATAAAACCCTTTTTTCAAAACACTACACACAATTCTCTACCTAAAACACAAAAATCTAACAGGAAGTGGAAAAGTTTGGTGCAGTAAAGGGAAGCTTCCAACGTCTACGATTAGAACGTCATAAAAGTAGGATTTATTGCATTATTATTCGATTGTATTTACTTTAGCTTGGTGTACCTAATAAACTGGCAACTTGAACTTTCAGAGCGATAATGTTATCTTCCTCCCTGATAGCTCTCCGGTGGATTAGTCACTGAATGAAAGAGCTGTTAATCAGATTGATCTTGTGTTCCTGACATCTGAGTTGTGTCTCCATGGTAACTGAGGTGTGGCTGTCACTACCCGATGTGAGTCAAGGCCAAGGCATCCGGATCCGGCTGCAAGCAAGGCGGGCGCGTCTGTGTCACACTGAAATTTGTGAAATCCATAAAATAATAAACTTTTCTCATTACAAACAATAAAGTTAGCAATCAAACACAACAAAGGCTGTCACTTGAATGGCGTTTTGAGCTAACGTTAGCAATCAAACAATCTAAAAGCTAAAACCTTTTGAAATGAGTGCCATCTTCTGTTATTATTTGTAATGAGAAAAGTTTATTATTTCATAGATTTCACAAATTTCAGTATGACACCGGATCCAGATCCTTTGGCGTTATGCCGTTAACCGTTTAAATCTGAGCATGCGCAACTCACATTTGCACTCGACTCACATCGGGTAGTGACCAAGGGGGCAGGCTTCTCTCCACAGAGTGAAGCCTCCTATGGCACCATTTTAATGCTACCAGACTCCTCACCTCCCGTTAGCATCCCATTGACTGCCATTCATTTTGGCGTCACTTTGGCAGCCAATAACTTTACATCTGAAGCGTTTAAAGACTTGATTTGTCCGTTGTTTATTTCTAAAGAAACACGACAATGTATAAAAGGCTCCGTTACCTTGTACCTCACGTTATGGCTCCGTAGCAGACGTTTTTATAAAAATAGGCTAACGGTTGTGTCATAACCAAGCGACTTACTGTCGCATAGTAGAGGAATTACCGTACAGTACAGGAGAAGCTCTCAGGCAGTTTGGACTTACATCAGCTGTTTAGTTTAATTACTAATGTTAACTAGCATTTTAGTTAGCAGTAATTAGCCTGTGCCTATGTTATCTCCTTACATATACCTACGCTCTCCGTCTCTGATAGATTGGGAATGATTGAGATTTCTCTTGGCACAGCTACCAGAAGACTTACAACGTTCAGACACGTTGCTCACGTCACATCTACGTCAGCAAGCTCAGTTTGAGGCTGCGCAGTAACGCTCAGCCATCACTGGAATAGTGCTTCTAATAGACCTCACTGGTCTCCGTCCAGAGCAACGGGATCTGTTAGTCCATTCTATATACTGTCTATGGTAGTGACAGTGGCTGTTCACACTTTACCTGGCGTTCATTTATCAATTTTTTTTTTTGTCCGAAGAAGGATAAAAGCTGAACACGGATGCAGGATGAGGCAGAGAGGCATACTTCCAACAACCATCATTCTTTTGAGTTTGTCTCTGTCAAAGATGCAGAGAACATTGTCCTCGTTGTAAATGTGCGAGCAGCGAAATGCTTTTAGCCAACAAAAAAAAACACAACATGTAATGTACTGAACCATGTGATATGTTAGCACAGCAGTGTGAAACACAGGGAGGCCTCCACTGCAGAAAGTGGATTTCAGAGCAGGACACGGTGATGGAGACACGTTAAGTGGACAGGATCTGAAAAAGCTTGTCGCTGGGTCGATCGTAGAGGAGAAGTTTCCCCAGTGGCCTCGTTTCAACTCATTATAAAGAAAAAAAACACAAAGAGCAATGGCAAGCTGCCACGGAGAAATATGTATGCTGGCTACCTCAAGAGAGAGAATATGTGGAGAAGGAATCTATTTTGAAGGCCACACTCAGAGAGGTAGACTGTGTTTCCAGCTTTCTGGGTGTAACAGTTCACTGGATCAGCAGCTCCACTTTGGAGGGCAACAAGGCTGCCATAGCACGTAAACAAATCAGATGCAGGCACACATTTGATGTTGCTGGCCAGAGAAATATGAAATTAATTCATCATATGGACTGCTTGGCCAAGTTGCAGCCACTCTGACAGACAATGCGTCAACGTTTGACAAGGTGTACATCAAAAAAATACATCACCCTGTAAATTGGGAGTCTGATTCTGAACTGCAGTGACTTTTACAGATGTCACAGAAACCCCACTCTACTGGGACTGATGTCAGTTTACTCTTCCCTGACATCACAGGTGTGCATCTCATACAATTAACCTTGCTTTCAGAAGTAGTGATGTTGAGAAATACTTAATTTAGAAACACCAAGGCTCTGTATAGGAGTAGTATTGTAAAATGCGCAGCTCTTGGACCAAAGAAAGTCAGTCTACAGTTGACACCTGAAAAGCCCCGTTGTTCCTCTCTGCTCCTCACCACGGGACTTCTCAGGTGCTGCGAGCAAATCACTCCGCCCAAGTAGCAGAAGTAGCAGTGCTTCACCTTCTGAGAATATAGTTCCCAGTATGTATACAGTTAGAAGATGGCTGTGTCTCATGTGACCTTGTTATTTGTACACGCTGTGACTATAGAAATCACAACATGTAAATAGGAAAATGTTGACGTTATTTTGTCACTTATTGGGAGCAGTAGGCTAGATGGAGCCGGTTACCTCCAGGATCTGTGCTAAGCTAGGCTAGATGGAGCCGGTTACCTCCAGGATCGCTGCTAAGCTAGGCTAGATGGAGCCGGTTACCTCCAGGATCTGTGCTAAGCTAGGCTAGATGGAGCCGGTTACCTCCAGGATCTGTGCTAAGCTAGGCTAGATGGAGCCGGTTACCTCCAGGATCTGTGCTAAGCTAGGCTAGATGGAGCTGGTTACCTCCAGGATCTGTGCTAAGCTAGGCTAGATGGAGCCGGTTACCTCCAGGATCTGTGCTAAGCTAGGCTAGGCGGAGCCGGTTACCTCCAGGATCTGTGCTAAGCTAGGCTAGCGGTGGGTGCGTCAGACAGAGTAACGACACGCACAGAGATGAGAAGGGTATGTATGGACTTATCTAAGTCTCAATAAGTCAGCGTGTTCCTTTAAATGTGGAAGATGGCAATGTGATTGAAGCTTATGTAACTCTGACCTTTCTTAGTGTTTGCTATTAATATTTGATTGGTTTATCTTAAATCAGTCTTTTTTTAGGAAAGCATGTCATTTGTATCCTGAGTGTCTTTCTGCTGAGCAGCCCAGCGAGGAGTGTGTGAGAACAGTTGTCACATACAGTGCTCTCTGTTCTTCCAGGCAATTACCTCATGTAGTGAGGTGTTGGTTGGAACCAGTGGCTGTCTGCACACACAAGGCCTGCATTATGCTGAGCTGCTGTGCTCCATGGGCAGTTTTTCATTGGCCATCAGCTATAAAGATGGCTTTTCATGCTAATAAAAACATGAGGTCCATATCTGTAAGGACGATTGAGCAACAAGTGACTGGCATGCACTGTGAGTGAAAGAAAAGGATAGAGCCTTTTCTCAGAGTCAGCACACTGTGTTCCCATAACAGCACATTAATTAAACAGGTAGATGTAAAGGATAACCGATTTTGTTTGAAACTGAACACTTGTCTGAAAGCCACGCTTGTTTTGTATCTTACGGTCACATGATTATTTGTTTGCTCAGGTTGTGTGTTCAAGCTAATATTTGCATTGAGGTGAGAGTGCTATGGTAACACAGAGTGAAGGAGAGAAATAGAGAATCAAGGAAGTGAAAATATTGCTAACAAGCTGCTTCCCAGGAATGAACAACACATTTAGTTAATCTGTGCATAATGCTGAATGTGTGTGTTCCTAGGAAATCAGAGAGAGAGAGAGAGAGAGAGAGAGAGAGTTACCCAGTCTCCAGACAGAGTTATAAAGTAATTTACAGTTGTTTATGATTGCTATGACAATTCTTTAAATACTTTTAACAATTTTCCTAAACTCTTAACATAGTCAACACAACATCTGTCTGTGTAGCCTATACATTTAACACAATCACAGCTGATTCCCCTCTAGGAAACACACTCAGGTGTTGAGGTTCTTTCAATCACATGACCATATGTTACTGTAGTAGCTACATACAGTAAAAGAGGGCCTATTTGGGCTGATTTTGTGTGGAAAAGGAAGAATAAAGATGAACACAAAGACAGTAAGAAAAATTCCTGCACGAGGGAGAGGAAGACGTGTTATTGTGTTATTGTATTGTATTGTATTTTGAAAATTAGTGTTGGAGTTTAGTTTACAATATGTGATTTTGAGCAATTGTCAATTGTGTGTTGTAGGTGTGTTGGTGTGCTAAGAGTTTAGGAAAGTTGTTAAAAGTATTGAAAAAATTGTCATAGCAATTGTAAAAAACTGTAAAGCCACTGAGATGTGTTCACAATCAGGTTTGCAGGTTCTGAGACGTGTCTTATTATCTCAAATAATCACTTCTAACCTCTGGCTATACATTCACAGTTGGAAAGGCCAGGTTTATTTACTTCCCATCCCCCCACACATCCCTGGATCCTTAATCCTGCAGTCAGGTCCTGGTTTCCCCCCTTAAAGAACAAAGACAGGCTGTTCACCCTGAGGTACTCCTGGTCCATCTAGGACCACAGGAACTGGGCAGGGCCGATGACAGTCTGTATTTGATACATGCTGAGAGGCCCTTGGTTGGGTCTAACCGCTGAAGGTTCAGCTCTGTGCACTCCAAGAATAAACGCTTTTTACACTGGCAAATATAATGCCAATCCTATTAAAATATATCTATATATTGACAGAAAGAACAACTATCATTTTCATTGCCTGCTCACTGTTTGGAGGTTTATACTATAGTTGATATTATACATTCAATCAATGGCCGTGGTCCAGCTGTCGGTACTAAAGTAAATAGATAAAAGGAAGGACATTTTTTTTTACCTTTCACTGGATTTATGCGTTATCACGAGATCATGTGAGAATCGTGGAATTACATGTCACATGAAAATCCATCTCGTCAGGCCTTAAGTAATTAACTTGTGTCACAGTAATTAGCTAAGTGGTTTGGTTGCTCTGATTGGTTGTAGGTCCATTCAGTTGCATCCAGAGGCCTTTTGGTCTGAAAGTTGGTGATGGACCTTTGAAATCAAAAATGAATTGAAAGGTTCCAGGTGCATTTGTGAATTAATCTGACGATGCCAGGCTATGAATTCACAGCTGTTTGGAAAAATAATAATCAATATGTCCAATATCTGTCTGTCTATATATATTGTCTGTTGTTTTAAACATTGTTGTTTGAAGCTGACTTTCAATCGTTCCTCTTTTGCTCCAAAAACAACCACCTCAGTTTTTTCTTCATTTCATTTAAGAAAATTCTGGCACATCCAGTCGTTAATTTGGTCAATGCACTTAGTTCATTTTTGTATTGGACTATAGTTCCCTTGTGTTAAGGTTATGTAGATTTGTGTGTCATCCACGTAACTATGGTAACTGATCTTGTTGTTTTCCATAATCTGAGCCAGTGAAACCATGTAGATGTTAAACAGAAAATGCCCCAAAACGGAGCCTTGGGGAACTCCACACGCCATTTTAGTATGTTCAGATGCATAATTACCTATAGACACAAAGTAGTTCCTATTCTTCAAATAGGATTCAAACCAGTTTAGTACTGAGCCAGAAAGGCCAACCCAGTTTTCCAATTGGTCTAGTAATAGAATAAAATAGAATAGAATACACTTTATTGTCCCCGAGGGGAAATTTGTCTTGGACATAGTGCTACAATCTACAATCTGTTGCTTCACAACACAAACAACATGCAACACAAAACCACTCTAAAACCAACACAAAATAAAATACAAATACAATACAATAAGATAAAAATCAACATGAAATTGAGATTAGCAGAGCGTCCTAAGACACAAAGGAGAGGCACACGTGACAGCATAAAAACCACAACATCCTAAGAACTAACCATAATAATTAAAGTGCTAAGTGCAAAAAGTGCAGGTGTACTGCCCCCCTGATCTGTTGGGCTAAGATTTGCTATTGGAGTTCAGCAGCTTGACAGAACTTTAGTCTGTTTGTTTTACATCTCGGCACACGGAATCTTCTCCCTGATGGCAGAAGTTCATATTGAGGGAAGTGAGGGTGTAGAGGGTCTGCAGTGATTCTTTCAGCTTGTTTTCTGACAGCTTGCTCGTACAGGCTCTGTATTCTGTATGGGCTTGTGCTCTTTCCTCCCTATTATCCTCATAGCTTGGGTGTGCTGACCAGGCTGCTTTTTAGCTGCACTGTTAAGTTGCCAAACCATGCTCTAATTCCATATCTGATAATGCTCTCCAGAATCGCCCGGTAGAACATGAGCATGATCTGGCTGCTTACTACATACAGTCTCAGTCGCCTTAAAAAGTATAACCTCTGCTGCAGTCTATTACACAGGTGGTCAATGTGTGTTTTCCAGCAGAGAAGATTGTCAATATGGACACCTAAGTATTTGTAAGACGTTACCTGGATGATTTTCTGATTTTTTATGACGACTGGCTCATGGTCAATCACTTGCCTTGGGTCAAAGATCATCTCCTGTGTTTTTGTGACATTTAAGATGAGGTGGTTGGTGTCACACCACTTGATAAAGGTGTCTATCTCATCATGGTACACAGAAGGGGTTATGTCCTTCTGGAGAAGGCTCAAGATTGCTGTATCGTCTGCAAATGTTATAATATAGTTGTTTGGGTGTACTTTCCTGCAGTCATTGGTATACAATGTGAAAGGTATGGGTGATACCACAGAACCTTGTGGGACCCCCGTGTTGCTATGTATAACCTCTGACAGCGTGCCATTGACTTTCACCTGTTGTGTCCTATTAGTTAAAAAAGAAAAAAAAACATTTGATCAGGGCAGGGTTAACATGCATATCATTCCGTTTCTTTAAAAGCAGATAGGGTTGCACAGTATTAAATGCTGAACTGAAATCAATAAATTATATTCTACAATAAGCTTTTGTATCCTCAAGGTGTTTAGAAGTAAGATGCGAAATGCAGAGGAGGGCGTCTTCAGTACTGCGTTCATGTTTATAGGCAAATTGACACTTGTCCAACATTGGCTCAACCTCTGCCTTAAAGGAATATGCCACAGTTTGTTGAAATAGGGCTTATCACGGTCTCCTCTAGATGTAGATAGGTGGGCAAACGCATTTTTTTTCTCAGTGCATGCGTTGTCTCAGTCCGGCGGAGCCGCCGCTAGCTTAGCTTAGCGTAGTGAATGGAATCCTTTGTTGCCGTTAGCATGTCATGAGTAAAAGTGAGCCAACAACAACAAAAAAACACCCAATTGCTTATTGTGGCCTGTGTATGCACAACAAGTACAAATAGCAATGCAAAATAAGACTAGATGATTTCCTAGGCATATATTAATTTGGGACTATATTGGGTGGAAGTAGCCTACAGCCGAAGCACTGCTACTTGGCGCAAAGATCACACAGCTGTTTTGGCTGAGGCTCTGACCCAAAACACAGAGAATCACATGCAGACACAGTGGGCGAAGCACGAGGAAATACAAGGGAAATATTGACGTGAACAAACAAGGTAGCTATCACACTGACTAGGAGCCAAGTTACCACATTGGTAGCTGTAAGGATCTGGCGCCAAAGATGAGTTCCGCCCGGGTCTAAATACTGCAGCAGTCCTTAGCTGAATCAACTACAGCTGTGCAGGCAGGTAGATCGCCCGGTCACGCCCCTTGACCTACTTTCAGGACGCGCCAGCAACACACACAGGACGGAGAGAATAGCTGCCCCCATAACCGCAGAACCTGAAACCACCCAACTTTCGTCAACATACCGGCGTGAATAGCTGCCTATTATTCCTACAGTAGACAGTGAATGAACGATGAACATGCCGGATTTTGTGAGAGACGAAGAGGATGACTTCTTAGACAGTCAAGAAAAAAGACCCAGAAGCATACCTCTACGAACCAGAGTTTTCAGAAGAGGAGCTGCATGCTTTGGGAATAGAACGAGAGGAGGAGGAGGTAGTGATCGCTGAACAGCGCGAGGACGTACGAATGAAAGCCAACACGATGTGGTGGTGTGAGTATGCGGGAATATGCCAACTGAACTAGAGTGTCTGTGATGTTGCGAGTGGGACAAGGTACCGCCGGACCAGGCTCAACGTGTCAGATCAAGATGAGCGTGCTACCCGCAGTTGTGTCACAGCTACCGAGGATTTCTCAGCGTTGATCCATCCTGCAGTCCTCAACTTTTTTTTTCCGGTGTGATGAAGTCAACTGGGGAAAACTCTGAATGGCCCCAATAAACAGCTGTCCACAGAGTGATTACTGTAAACATGACGCATGGTTATTTTAAGGGATAGATCAACCCATATTAGACCCATAGACAGTAAAAGAAAAATGGACCCAGCAACCCTGCTGTTTTTGACGGAGACAAGTGAAGCCTCTTACCAGCACTTTTCCGGTGATGGTTAAGTGTTACTGAGCGTTACTGCGCAGCTGCAAACTTAGCTTCCCGCCGCCGATGTGACGTGAGCAACGTGTCTGAACGTTGTAAGTCTTCTGGTAGCTGTGCCAAGAGAAATCTCAATCATTCCCAATCTATCAGAGACGGAGAGCGTAGGTATATGTAAGGAGATAACATAGGCACAGGCTAATTATTGCTAACTTAAATGATAGTTAACATTAGTAATTAAACTAAACAGCTAATGTACGTCGAAACTGCCTGCGAGCTTCTCCTGTACTATACGGTAATTCCTCTACAATGCGACAGTAAGTCTCGTGGTTATGACGCAATCGTTAGCCTATTTTTATAAAAACGTCTGCTAGCCATAACGTGAGGTACAAGGTAATGTAGCCTTGTGTACATTGTTGTGTTTCTTAAGAAATAAACAACGGACAAATCAAGTCTTTAAACGCTTCAGATGTAAAGTTATTGGCTGTCAAAGTGACGCCAAAATGAATTGCAGTCAATGGGATGCTAACGGGGGTGATGGGAACAGGGCTAGCAAAATGGCGCCATCGCGGCTTCGCTCTGAGGAGAGAAGCCTGCCCCCTTGATTAGACCTGTACTCACACAGAGTTACTGTGTGATCTTTGCGCCAAGTAGCAGTGCTTCGGCTGGCTACTTCCACCCAATATAGTCCCAAATTAATATATGCCTAGGAAATCGTCTAGTCTTATTTTGCATTGCTATTTGTACTCGTGAATACGCAGGCCACAAGAAGTAATTAGGTTGTTTTTTGTTGTTGTTGGCTCACTTTTACTCGTGACATGCTAACAGCAACAAAGGATTCCATTCACTACACTAAGCTAAGTTAGCAGCAGCTTCGCCGGACTGAGACAATGCATGCACAAAAAATGCGTTTGCCCACCTATCTACATCTAGAGGAGACCGTGATAAGCCCTATTTCAACAAACTGTGGCATATTCCTTTAAGCTGGGACACTACAAATTCCTCAAGGCATTTCATTACAATAGAAGTCAAAGCTATGGGCCAAAGGTCATTATTCACTGAGGCGGAGGACTTTTTAGGGACTGGTGTTATAATGGATTTCTTCCATAAAGCTGGAATGGTGTGCATGTCCAGAGACCGTTGGAATATGGGACACTATGCTGGTGTTAATTCCTCTGCACAGTTTTTGAACAGAAAAGCTGGTAGTCCATCTGGGCCTGTTGACTTGTTGGTGCACACCTTTTTAAAGAGGGGCTGAACGCTGGGTGGGTCCACTTCCAGCCAGTGGGTGTAATCATTATCATTATCAGGCAAAGATTGCCACACACTGTCCATCTCCTGGGAGAGATTTTCTGACTGGAACCTCAGGAAGAAGTCATTCAGCTCATTTGCCCTTTGTAATTCATCCAATGTGAGAATTGTTTTTTTTGGAGGGTTCATATTAGTGACTGATTTCATAGTAGCCCACAGTTTTTTAGTGATTGATGTTTGTATACTGTTTTCCATGGTTTGCTTATGTTGTTCTTTTGTATTTCTGAGAAGCTGTTTGAGCTCTTTTTGGACAGCTGACAATGCTGCCTTGTCTGTTTCTGAAGGCTTGCTTTTTCCGATTTATGCAGTTTTTAATCTCTTTTGTTATGTAAGTTTTATTGTTGGGGTAAACAATTACATTTTTCTTATCTACCACATTGTCAGATCAGAATTGTATATAGTCAGTTATTGTTTCAGTAGCCTCGTCAAGCTCTAGTGCATGAAATATAGACCAGTCTGTACACATAAAACACCCCTTTAGTGTCTCAGTGGAATCGTCTGTCCACACATTAACAGTCTTATGTTGTGGTTTATTTGATTTAAAGATTTATAAGAGGGGATTATTGTATTGTGGTCTGAGTTAGAAAGAGGGGGTTTTGGCTTTGCAGAATATGCATTCTTAATATTTCCCTAGCATTTATCTAGGATCTTATTATTTCGGGTGTGGCAGCTTACATATTGTAAGCCTGGTAAAACAGCCTCTGGCTTACAGTGGTTAAAATCACCTAAAAAGAAAATCGGTGCTCAGAAGGTGCGCTGCAGCTATTCATGTGCGCACTCTGCTATGCATGGTCGACCATGTCAAACGCAGCACTGAGATCAAGTAATACTGAGATTTTGCCACTATCTGTGTTTAAGTGGATGTCATTAAAGACTTTAACAAGAGCCGTCTCAGTGCTGCGGTGTGGTCGAAAACCCAACTGGAAGGCATCAAGCTTGTTGTTTAGTGATAAGAAAAAGTTAAGTTGTGGAAAAACCACTTTGTCAATGATTGTACTTAAAAATGAAAGGTTAGATATCGGCCTATAGTTGCTCATTACTGATGTGTCTAGATTGTTCTGTTTTAAGAGTGGCTTGATGACTGCAGTTTTCAAGGCCTTTGGGAAGATACCTGAGAGTAGAGACGTGTTTACAATCTATAGAAGATCTGAAGCCAAGCAATTTAAAACATTGTTGAAAAGGCCTGTTGGTAGAATATCAAGGCAACAGGAGGAGGTTTTCAGATGTTGTATAATTTCTTCCAGGTGTTTTTGGTTGATCATATGCAATTGTGTCATTTTGGAATTTATTTTAGCTGGACATTGTGACAAGATATTTTCTGTACTTGATATGGAGGCACTGACAGTCTAATTTTCTGAATTTTGTCTCTGAAGAAGATGGCAAAGTCATTGCAGGCCTTGGTAGATAAAAGTTCAGATGCTACTGGTACTGGAGGGTTTGTTAACCTATCAACAGCAGCAAACAGAGCACGTGAATTATTATTGTTTCTAGCAATGATGTCAGAGAAGAAGGACCGCCTTGCAGTCCTCAGTTCCAAATTATAAATGCAAAGTCTCTCTTTATAAGTTTCATAATGGAAATAATGGAGATTAGTTTTTCGCCACCTGCGTTCAGCTTTTCTGTTCTTACCCGTATGACATTTCTCCATGGAGATCTTTTCTTACTAGAGACAGCTTTGACCTTAGTGGGAGCAATGGCATCAATAACATTTGTAATTTTACAATTGAAATGATCTACAAGCTCATTGACTGAGACCCCAGTGAGGGCGGGTGTGGAGGAGAAAAGTTGAATGAATGATTCACTGGTGTTTTCAGTGATATACCGTTTTCTGATTACCTTTGTTTGAGCACTCTCCTGCGCAGAGATAGTGCCGTTCAAGAAAACACAGGAATGATCAGAGAGAGCAACATCAAATGTTGAGACCTTTGGAGATAATCAAGTCCAGAGTGTGCCCCCCATTGTGCGTGGGCTCCGTCACATGCTGAGTCAGTCCATAGTTCTCAAACACAACACAGTTCTTTGGTCCCTCTATCCTGCAGGTTGTCCACATGAATGTTGAAATCACCAGCAATAATTACACAGTCAAAGTCAATACAGATTATAGACAGCAGTTCAGTGAAGTCATCAAAGAAGGTTGCACAGTATCTAGGTGGTCTGTAGATATTTAGAAATATAGCTCGAGGGGAGGACCTCAGCTGAAGAGTCACATATTCAAAAGAAGCTAAATTTCCATAAGATATTTGCGTACATTGGAATGAGTCTTTAAAGAAAATGGCGACTCCACCTCCTTTCTTATTCATTCTATGCCCATAAAACTAAAGTTAGGAGGAGCTGACTCAATAAGAACAGGACCACTGTTATTATGGTCTAACCAGGTTTCAGTTAAAAACATAAACTCCTTGATTAAAAATGATTTTCCTGCCAAGGACCTGATGTTTAGTTGGGCAAATGTCGGTGTATTGAATGTATTAGCTGTTTCGGTTTTTGGGACAGACTGTGGCTGACAAGGAATGGATACTAAATTCACTGTCTTTGCAGTTAAGTAGTTGTTATTATGTAGTTTGTTTGGTCTATTACTGATTCTAACTGGAATGATGGCGTTGGTCTGTGGATGGAGCTGATCTGTGGAAGTGCGCATGTGCACATGACCACAAACTGTAAACAGTCAATCATGAGTCTGTGTTTGCAGGGCATGCCGCAAATTCCCACAGAGCATTTGGCTGCCTCGTGTATTTGGATGAATACCATCCCTGCCAAATAGCGAGCCACGTGCCCAAAATAGATTAAAATTGTCAATAAAACCTATCTTGTGAATGCTGCATGTAAACTGGAGCCAGGTGTTAAGGTAGAGTAGTCTGCTAAAAAGGCATGCTCCGCGACCTACAGATGGAAATAAAAAATCTACTTCCCAGTGGTCTTTGAAGTGTCGATAAGAAGGTTGAAGTCCAGCTTTTGGTTCACTCTCCTGATAGGACAATGGACCACGATTCGTTTAATAGATATATAGATAGAGATAGGCAGATAGATAGATGGATAGATAGATAGAGAGATGGATAGATAGATAGATAGATATGTAGATAGATAGATAGATATAGATAGAGATAGAGATAGAGATAGAGATAAATAGAAAGAAAGATAGATAGATAGATAGATAGAGAGAGATAGATAGATAGATAGATAGATAGATAGATAGAGAGATAGAGAGATAGATAGATAGATAGATAGATAGATAGATAGATAGATAGATAGAGAGATGGATAGATAGATGGATAGATAGATAGATCGAGAGATAGAGAGAAAGATAGATAGAGAGAGATAGATAGATAGAGAGAGAGAGAGATAGAGAGAGAGAGATAGAGAGAGAGAGAGAGAGATAGAGAGAGAGAGATAGATAGATATGTAGATAGATAGATATGTAGATCGAGAGAGAGATAGCTAGATGTATGTATGTAAGTAAACCTGTTTTATGCCTGGGGACCAATCAGTGATATGCATTAGTAACTGAGATGGACAAAGGGGCCAGAGATGGGTGCCTGGGGCCTGAGATGAAGGAAGTTTAGTTTCAAACTCACTGAGTTAGAGATGAAGATCAGATGGCTGTAGTGGTTTGACAGGTTTCTTTAGATGGTCTTCAGATTTTTGACAGAACGCTAAACAGGTAAAAGGCAGATTGGACAGACTGTGAACATCGTGCTGGATATCTGTTTGACCGCACTGTCCAAAGCAATCAGCAGCCAACTGGTTCAGTCCACTGGGCGTCGGGCCAGTGATTCCATCTTTGGATAACAAAGTGAGTCATAATGTAATTACTTTGAGTGGGGAAGGTTGTTCTTGATGTCTTTTTAAAGCTACGAAACAAATGACAAATTAATGCGAACATCAAGGGGGTATGAATGGGGCCAGCCAAAACATTAGCTGAAACTGATTCATAAATTCACAGACGTGGAAGATGACACAGCACCTTTTTTTTTGGAAAAGAGGTCTTAATGAGCCAGGGGAAAAGAAAAAAAACTAACAGCTCAGCTTGGACTCGGTCCAAAATACCAGACCCCAGAGAAAGAATGATGCTTATTGTTCATTGTATACCTGCAGATAGACAGACACGCAGGAGGGGGGACAGGTTTCGTATTCACATTTCACCTGTCCTCCACAACCCCTCTGCAGCGCAGAGCAGCCATGAATTGAGTTTATTGTGAGGAGCAGGCCGATGCAGAAGTGGAGGAGCGACAGCGAGGCCACACTCCCTGTCCAATGATAGGACATCTGATTCACCACCATGAGCCCTGCGCTGCTCACAGCTACGGGGAACCCTCCAATGATAAGGAAGCATCGAGAAGATCCATCAAGTGGCACTGTGGTGGATCTGCAGGGCTTCCATGGTGACACATTACAGAAACAAAGTGTCACATGTCCATTATTAGTGAGTTAAAAAAAACAATCTCACCATAAGATCCATTAGCAGCTGTACTGGAGCTGTCTTACTCTGCCCATGAGTTTGCCAAGATGAAATCGTAGATGATGACATTTTTTATTTTCTTGAGCACTTTAAAGCTCCATTGTGTAATGTTTTGAGTTGATTCTTAGCAAAAACACCTTTGTTCTTTCACAAATATGTGCTTATTCATGTGTAATTACTTCCACCAACTAATCAAATTCTCGTAAGCGTAGCATCTGCCATTCATAACACATACGAGCAAGTCGCTCGAATGACGGCCGCCATGTAGCGCCTCTATCTTTAAAATACATTAGCCAAAGAGGGACATACCTCCGCCTTTCGCCCTCTTACTCTCAGTGGCAGCGTGACGAATGCCAGGGAGGGGGAGAAGATAACGGAGTCGCCAAGGAAGTTAAAAAGAGAATTAAAACGACAACGTGACAGGCAAAGCAACGCGACCAAAGTTAATATTGTTGTGGCTTTTCCAAGATGGAAACAGCTGATGAGGAGCAAGGATTTTAAAAGGGACGCTGAAGTTGCTGCTTTCTTCTCAACAGGTAATTCTGCCTATTTGTGTAAAAGTTTTATAGTTGCTACTTGCTTGGCTAACAATAGCATGGTTGTGCATAACGCTAGAACGACGTCTAGGATACTTTTCCTCGCGTCAATGATGAAAAAGGATTGTCTACCTTGTAACATAAACGTAATCATATGTGCCGTGATTTCCCTGGCAGACGACTCACGTCATGGATCAGTAACACAGACTAGCTACTAGAACAGCTGTGTGGAAACGATGGAGACACTAAGAGATCATTTCAGTTTCATTGACATTGTTCATGCTGCTCAGAGAAATATATTAAAAACACAAACCTCCGTTGCTTCTCTCCTACGCTGTAAACATCGCCTTACACTATTAATCTGGTACAATATACAGAATAACGATAGCACTGGTACTTTACTAACATTACCTTGCATATGTTTGGGAACCTGATAGCTGATGTAAATAACGAAAACATAAAACTATTATTACACTGGAAGGGGGGGGGGGGGGGGGGGGGCTATATATATATATAAGGACTTCTCATCTATGTTCAGTTGAAAAGCTCAGGACACACTTTACAGGAGTACTCCAGTACGTCCGTGATGTAACACCTATGCCTTTAAACTGCACGACTCCAGTTTGTAACGCAGGCTTTCTGTTACAGGTTTCTGACACCACGATGACATGATGAGGGTTTCTATGGCAGACTTGACGAAGCTCCTCCAGAGCCTCAGAAAAAATCATACAGCAGTTTTCAGACTGAGGAGTACTCCTAGTTAACTGATCTTGATGTGTACAAATCGGTGGAGTGGCCCTTTAACTGTCTCTACCTGCTACCTGTGAGCCCGTTTTCATTTCCCAGGACACAAGGCCGGAGCCTGGAGGGAACAGGCTCCGTGCACAATATGGCAACCGCTGACGTTCGAAGTTGAGTGCACTGCACAGTCAGAGTCTTCAACAAGACACGCCACAGCAAGGCACATGGCCAGTCAGTGGTGTGACCAATCCTTTACGCCAGGGGTGTCAAACATACGACTTGTGGGCCAGAACCGGCCCGCCAAAGGGTCCAATCAGGCCCACTGGATGACTTTGCAAAGTGTGAACATTGCAGCGAATAATCTTAGAAATTGGGAGTATTTTCTCGCCATATTACCTCTTTCTCCCGGGTCCGTAACATTATTATTTTTTCCTACATTGGGCCTTAGAACGCCGTCGTAGCAGAAGTAACTTGTGTTGCCAACATCAAGCTAACAAGAAACTAGTGATGGGCATTACGGCTCTTTTTCGTGAGCCGGCTCGTTTGACTCAGCTCTCTGAAAAGAGCCGGCTCTTTAAAAAAATAATGTTTGGACTATGATAGGTGTGAAAAACAATTCTAATTAAATTATTAAATGAAATCATACTCACAATGTCTCACAATTTCTTTAAAAATGCATTGATTTGTTATGAAAAAAGCATACTATTAAACATTTGCATTTAAATTACAACTTTTTAATGTATAGAAACATTCAAAACAAATACAATCTGAATCTGAACAACATCATAGAACCATATTAAAGAAAAATAAATAACTGAAAGGATTAAACTGGTCCCTCTTTTTCTCTCTTCTTTATTGGGATGTTATAACCAGCATGAACTCTCTCACTAGTTATGTTTTGTGTAACTAGCATGAACACACACACAATGCTGATCATCATTTTTATTTTATGAGAGATTTGCATTCAGAAATGTAAGCTGCCTCACTTTGGAGGGGCTGATGGGTTTCTTCTCTCAGTAATAATTTGTCCTGTTTTCAAGAAGACCCTCTCAGAGTCTCTCTGTCATGACTTTAGTAAAAGAATGGAGGTGAGGTGTGTGTGTGTGTGTGTTTATGTGTGTGTGTGTGTGTGTGTGTGTGTGTGTGTGTGTGTGTGTGTGTGTGTGTTGACACCTTGTGTATGATTGACAGGAACAGAATGTGAGGCTGATCAGACAGTCAAAACTAATGTGTGCCTATATAATTATTTTTTTGTTCTTTGAATTAGTCAATTATTTTAACCATCACCTTATCGTGGTGGAGAGGTTTGGGTGTCCCTATGAACCTGAGGGCTGTGTTGTCTGGAGCTTTGTGCTCCTGGTAGGGTCTCCCATGGCAAAGTGGTCTCAGGTGAGGGGCCAGACGAAGAATGGTTCAAAAGACCCTATGAAAAAACGAGGAAGGGAGAGACCCTGCCCGGAGGAAGCCCGGGGCCCCCGTCTGGAGCCAGGCCCAGAGGGAGGGCTCGTCAGCGAGCGTCTGGTGGCCGGGTTTGCCACGGAGCCCGGCCGGGCACAGCCCGAAAAAGCTACGTGGCACCTATCTCTCCAGCCCATGGGCCCACCACCTGTGGGAGGAACCGCTGGGGTCGGGTGCGCTGCCACACGGGTGGCGGTGAAGGTCAGGGGCCTCGACGGACCAGACCCGGGCAGCAGAGGCTGGCTCTGGGGACATGGAATGTCACCTCGCTGTGGGGGAAGGAGCCAGAACTTGTGCGTGAGGTGGAGCGCTACCAGTTGGATCTGGTGGGGCTTACCTCTACGCATAGTCTCGGTTCTAGAACCGTACTCCTGGAGAGGGGTTGGACTCTTTTCTTCTCCGGAGTTGCCCAGGGTGTGAGGCGCCAGGCGGGTGTGGGGATACTCACAAGTCCCCGGCTGAGCGCTGCAACGTTGGAGTTTACCCCGGTGGACGAGAGGGTCGCCTCCCCACGCCTGCGGGTTGTTGGGGGGAAAACTCTGACTGTTGTTTGTGCATATGCACCAAACAAGAGTTCAGAGTATTCGGCCTTCTTGGAGACCTTGAATGGAGTCCTGTATGGGGCTCCGGAGGGGGACTCCATAGTTCTGCTGGGGGACTTCAACGCACATGTGGGCAATGACGGAGACACATGGAGAGGCGTGATTGGGAGGAACGGCCTCCCTGATCTAAACCAGAGTGGTTGTCTGTTATTGGACTTCTGTGCTAGTCATGGATTGTCTATAACAAACACCATGTTCGAACATAGGGATGCTCATAAGTGTACTTGGTACCAGAGCACCCTAGGCCGAAAGTCAATGATCGATTTTATAATCGTTTCATCTGATTTGAGGCCGTATGTTTTGGACACTCGGGTGAAGAGAGGGGCGGAGCTGTCAACTGATCACCATCTGGTGCGGGTAAATTGGGAACGTCTGGAGGAAGCTCCTGTCTGACAGACCTTCAACTCACACCTCCGGCGGAGCTTTTCGTGCATCCCTGTGGAGGCTGGGGGCATTGAACCTGAGTGGACATTGTTCAAAGTTTCCATTGCTGAAGCTGCGGCAGGGAGCTGTGGTCTTAGGGTCTTAGGTGCCTCAAGGGGCGGTAACCCTCGAACACCGTGGTGGACACCGGTGGTCAGGGAAGCTGTCCGACTGAAGAAGGAGTCCTTCCGGGATATGTTATCCCAGAGGACTCCGGAGTTGCATGGTACCGAATGGCCCGAAGGACTGCAGCCTCTGCCGTGAAAGAGGCAAAGCAGCGGGTGTGGGAGAAGTTCGGAGAAGACATGGAGAAGGACTTTCGGTCGGCACCAAGGCGCTTCTGGAAAACCGTCCGCCACCTCAGAAGGGGGAAGCGGGGAACCATCCAAGCTGTGTACAGTAAGGATGGGACGTTGTTGAGCTCAACTGAGGAGGTAATAGGGCGGTGGAAGGAGCACTTTGAGGAACTCCTAAATCCAGCTGATGCGCCCTCTTTGTTAGAGGCAGAGCTGGAGGATGACGGGGGATTGTCGTCAATTTCCCTGGTGGAGGTCACTGAGGTAGTCAAACAACTCCACAGTGGCAAAGCCCCAGGGATTGATGAGATCCGTCCAGAAATGCTGAACGCTCTGGGTGTGGAGGGGCTGTCTTGGTTGACACGCCTACTAAACATTGCGTGGAAGTCTGGGACAGTGCCTGGGGAGTGGCAGACCGGGGTGGTGGTTCCCCTGTTCAAAAAGGGGGACCAGAGGGTGTGTACCAATTACAGGGGTATCACACTTCTCAGCCTCCCTGGTAAAGTCTACTCCAAGGTGCTGGAAAGGAGGGTTCGGCCGATAGTCGAACCTCAGGTTGAAGAGGAACAATGCGGATTCCGTCCTGGTCGTGGAACAACGGATCAGCTCTTTACTCTAGCAAGGATCCTGGAGGGAGCCTGGGAGTATGCCCATCCAGTCTACATGTGTTTTGTGGATCTGGAGAAGGCATATGACCGGGTCCCCCGGGAGACTTTGTGGGAGGTGCTGCGGGAGTATGGGGTGAGGGGGTCCCTTCTCAGGGCCATCCAATCTCTGTATGACCAAAGCGAGAGTTGTGTCCCGGTTCTCGGCAGTAAGTCGGACACGTTCCAGGTGAGGGTTGGCCTCCGCCAGGGCTGCGCTTTGTCACCAATCCTGTTCGTAGTATTTATGGATAGGATATCGAGGCGTAGTCGTGGTATGGAGGGGTTGCAGTTCGGTGGGCTCGGGATCTCATCGCTGCTCTTTGCAGATGATGTGGTCCTGATGGCATCATCGGCCTGTGACCTTCAGCACTCACTGGATCGGTTTGCAGCCGAGTGTGAAGCGGCTGGGATGAGGATCAGCACCTCTAAATCTGAGGCCATGGTTCTCAGCAGGAAACCGATGGAGTGCCTTCTCCAGGTAGGGAATGAGTCCTTACCCCAAGTGAAGGAGTTTAAGTACCTTGGGGTCTTGTTCGCGAGTGAGGGGACAATGGAGCGGGAGATTGGTCGGAGAATCGGCGCAGCGTGGGCGGTATTACATTCAGTTTATCGCACCGTTGTGACGAAAAGAGAGCTGAGCCAGAAGGCAAAGCTCTCGATCTACCGGTCCGTTTTCGTTCCTACCCTCACCTATGGTCATGAAGTCTGAAATGGGTTTCCTCAGGAGGGTGGCTGGCGTCTCCCTTAGAGATAGGGTGAGAAGCTCAGTCATCCGTGAGGAGCTCGGAGTAGAGCCGCTGCTCCTTCACGTCGAAAGGAGCCAGTTGAGGTGGTTCGGGCATCTGGTAAGGATGCCCCCTGGGCGCCTCCCTAGGGAGGTGTTCCAGGCACGTCCAGCTGGGAGGAGGCCTCGGGGAAGACCCAGGACTAGGTGGAGGGATTACATCTCCAACCTGGCCTGGGAACGCCTCGGGATCCCCCAGTCAGAGCTGGTTAATGTGGCTCGGGAAAGGGAAGTTTGGGGTCCCCTGCTGGAGCTGCTCCCCCCGCGACCCGACCACGGATAAGCGGACGACGATGGATGGATGGAATTATTTTAAATAAAATAAAATTCACTCATTATTTCATTATTACATAATGATTTAATTTCTATAGGCTATATTTTTTAAAACAGAGTCGGCTCTTTGAATATGTGAGCCAGCTCCCGTCGTTCACCTACAAGAGCTCTTAGAGCCGACTCATTCGCCAACGACCCATCACTACAAGAAACCCTGTGGCAGATAAAGTTTCTGATCTTTCTGGTCTGGCCCACTGGAGATCAGATTAGGGGGACGTGGCCCATGAACTATAATGAGTTTGACACCCCTGCCTTAAACGTTATCCTGGTGAAATATGTAACCTGTGCATCCACACCAATGCTTGAATGAGTGAATGAAAAGCAGCTCAGCGTAGCTCAGAGTGTCGTGCTTTGGTTTTCCATCCCACAGCTCCGGTCCAGCCGTGTGCAGGTCTCCCAGCAGGACAGCTGGTGTTGTGGGGTTGGGAGGGTGAAGGCTCCTGTCACCAACAATGAGCTGTTGATGGTCCTCCTGGTGTGTCGCTCCAGACACAGAGAAAGTTTGGACAGAAAGTATTCTGACGTGACATCAATCTGTTGCTAAAACACTAAGAAAGGATTGGGAAATGAATGTTGTTGTTGTTATTCTACGTTAGCCTGCATGCGTTGATGTAGCACCCCCAAATCTTGTTTGAGCAATACCATCACAAAATCTGCTGCTAGCACAAATATCTGGCTGAAATGACAAGATGTCGACTCAGGTTTGGGCTCTAAATGGAAAATGTAGTTTTGTCGAGATCTTACAGTTTCTGAGATCCAGGCCCTTTTTAGAGGAGGGCAGAAGGAAAGACAACTAAATGACAAGGAACTGTCATTATAAAGGCCACCTTTTTGTTTAGTTTTTTAAAGATATTTCTTTTGGGTCATTTTTAGACCTTTATTTCTGAAAGGACAGCTTTAGACATGATAGTGGAGAGAGAGGGGGAATGACATGCAGTAAAGGACAGTAGGTCGGAACGGAACCCGCGGCCGATGCGTCAAGGACTGAACGCCTGTATACAGTATGGGTGCGCACTCCAGCAGGTGAGCTAAACAGGTTAAAGTGCACACAAAGTTCCATCATAATAAAGTCAGATCAGGAGGTAGCCATCTTCCATGAAGCTGACTGAAGACCTGAAGCGTTCAGCTCCCAGTCAAGCGGACAGAAACACGAGCTGCTGCTGCTGCTAATGCACAGCAGCAGCTCTTCCTTTGTGTTGTAAATAAACCACCAGCTGATCCCGTTTCAGCCCGTCTGAGCACAGGCTCATCAACACACTGACTGGAATGCAGGATATATAAAAGGCTAAAAACAAAAATCTCCAAGGAGCCATTCACCTGTCTGAGAATTTGAACACGAGACGTCTAACGCTGCCTCTAGAATCCTGTTCTCCATCTCAGTAATTGTATTGAAGAGTAACAAAAGGCCACTGTGTCCTCCCTCTTCTCCAGCGTTTGTGCTTGAGCTCATTAAGACCTCCACATGCGTGTTACTGCAGCAGTGAGAAGGGCTGGGACGATATGCTTTTGTCCCGGTTCGATTCTTTCCCGAGACATGGACGCTGACTGGATTTAAGTTGTGATTTCATTTATTGTGATTCTAGAAGTACTGTGATTTCATAGTATTGAGTATTAGGATTATCTTTTCCTTCTTTAACAAAAACAAATGTTGAATAATAAACTTCTAGAGACAATATATCATGAGACATTTCTAAAAACTGATAGTTTTCTAAGAAGAATGACATCACATGTCAGTCAGTCAGTCTGACATTTATTTACTTTGTTAAGAAGAACATAACATGGATTTTCAGCTTTTTCTGCTGCTGGCTCTGTTATGATGGAAACAGATATGATGTCGGTGGTACCGTATAAACAGAACATATTTAGGTCAATCATTGCTAAAAAAACAGAAATAAAAAATTGATTCTAGGGAAATCAATTTTTAAAAACGCTGCAAAAACACCCCTGAGGTGCGGAGCTTTCCGATGCCTCTCTGGCACTTGATGAACAGAAAACCCTGAGTTATTGTAGTTCGCAGGCTCCCTCCTCACTCATTTCATATGCCTAACATCAGTCCTGTTAAGTCATCAGTATTTTTAGCCATGTGTGGAGGCAGCCAGGGAGGGAATGGAAACACCGACTCTAGGATCAGTTAATGAAAACCCTCCTGACATCCATCCAAACGGCTCAGAGGAGTAAAGGCAGCTGCTGGAGCATCCTGCAGCCTCAACAACACGCTGGACATGTTTCCTACCTCATGACACCTTCACAAAGCCTTTTCAGTATTTGTGGATAAGATCCATTAAAGGTCCTATGACATTTGCTTTTATGGATGGATGCTTTTATATAGGCCTCAGTGGTCCCATAATACTGTATCGGGCTGCGTCAGACAATCTTTATAAGCTTCTCAAACAGACAATGCAACAAGCAGGGCAGCAGCCGGGAACACAACTACTGTACAGGCCATCAACCAATGAGAAGCAGCCGTAACACTAATACGTGGTAAACAGGTTGATTAGTTAGTATGAGCTCGTCATTAGCAATTTACACAACGTCATTGTTAAATATCAAGTTTCCACCTGAGCTGCCTCATTCATGGACTGTCAATCACCACTGAAGCCCCGCCCCTTTCTACGCTTATATAACTCCGCCCCTTCAGGCCTGGGACACTCTGTTTCCCTCCTAACAAAGCAGGCAGAACAAAGAGAGGAGTGACGCGAGTCTAATGGACTTTTTCGTTGTATAACACTTATATTTGGTCACAGTGAATGCTATGTCTGAAAGTTTGATGTGTATTGTTTGGTTTATGTTAGATAATTGTGGAGTGAAATCCTGTTTAAAGTTAAGAGAAAAACCAAGTACAGACTGTGGGTGCATTGCTGATGTAAGTCAAGCTGAATCCAACCGGATTTGTTATGATTGATTGTTCAAGGCTATTTAGATGTGTGGCATTTTCTTTATATATTTATTTGTTCAGACAAAATCATCCATCCATCATCCAATATTCACCTTCAACCAGTGTAACCCTTGTCCCTGCATCGACAATAATAACACGTTGAACTGGATCCTGTTTAAATGTGCACGCCACATCAGATGGTCAGTCTACCAACACCATCAGCACTTCAGAGCTTTTTCAGTCATTGTATATCACGATATATGATTTCATCATATGTTTCCATTAAAGGACGATAAATTATGATATTGAATTATTGCCCAGCCCTATTATTAGCAAATGCTATAATTCAGTTATTAGTTATTTGAACCCTTTATTATTGCACAGATGGCAACCTTTTATATATTACGTTAACTATTTGTTAAAGACAACCAAATGAATTGTAAACTGTTAATAAACATTATCTGGATGCTTATTATAAAGTTGCAGCTGATGGTTATAATACCTTGTTAATGATTCATAAATACTTTGTAAAGCATCTCTAAACGTTTAGACTGATCTCATGAAGTGGCATATGTATGACACGCCAATTCATATGCCATTATTGGCGTGTTATCAAGACGCATACTCGCTTTTTAGCATGTTTATCAACGCCGTTTGGCCTCCATTGACTTACATTGACTTACATTACCTTGAGATTGTGTGTGAATTTACGTCGTAGCGAGTAGTATGAAAGGGTGAAAATCCACGTAGCAAGGTTGGTCGGGGGGGTGGATGGGTCAAACAACACAGGACTTTCACCCAGGAGACCGGGGATCAGGTCCCGCGTGTCACGTTTCCTAAAGTCTGCTGTATACGGCGCTCAAAATGCGTACAGATAACACGCCACTTGGCTTTAGAAAGTGGCGTGTATGTTCACGTGAAGTCATGTCACGTTGAAAAATTATTTATAGCTATATAAGAGCACAAATAATCTATACTCATCTCTGTTCACAAAACAACATTTAATGGGGCCACATTAATGCTACTTGATGCTTTATAAACCACTTATTTATCATTAACTAATTATTATGAGCATTAGTTGCAACTTTAAGAAAGCCATCCAAATAATGTCTATAGATATTTATAAAACCATGATTAACCACACACAAAGTAATAACTATCTAATCTAATTCTTTTATATGACACTAAATGAAATAATAACATCAATTATATTACTAATAATTAGTAAAGCTTATACATCATGAGTTGTTTTTTAAGAACCATTTATGAAGAGTTACCGAAGCATCACACACTTTCATTCAGGAATAAATAAATCACCAGAAATCTTTTTATATCCATCTAAAATTTGTCAAATGTCAAAACACAGGTAAAAGACAGCGTTATGGATCATCTCATTATGGATCATCTCATTTAGTGAAAACAGGAGACCAACATGAGTCTTTGGTATTTAAAGCAGCATGTGGCACTTGTTTTTAGGATGGCATTTCCTGAAACAATCCATTATTCTTTAAGGCCCTGTTTACACGACAACGCTCGCGGGTGAAAACGTGGAAATATTTGACCAGATATGCCTTTCGTTTAGACGCCGACGGTGTTTTAGGGGCTTAAAAACGCAAAAAAGCAAAACCACCCTCCAGAGTGGAAATCTTAAAGGGGCGCTATGCAGTTTAGTCCATTTCTTGTCTGTTTCCTGTCTTGTTGCTGGCAGGTTTCTCTATAGAGCCCCCCCCCCATACAGCTTCAGAATAGATATCTGGCAGCTCCTATGTGTCCTTGTGTCTGACTCCTCTCTCGGTCAGTCTGCTGTTTCCTCTTCCTCTCTTCCTCCGACAATGCTTTCCTAGCTTTCTGCTTCTTTTTTGCCGGCTCAGCCGTGACGATAGTGTGAAAAACTCCATCTCTACCTTGTTCTTATATCTAGCCGGTTCCTGTATGTGTGCAGTGCCGTGAAGCAATTTGTTACATGGCGAGACCTGATATCACGCCATACTTCCTGATGCTGAGGCCGGCCGAAAGTTGTAAGGGTGGTTTTTCAGCTCACAGGAACTAGGGGGGAGCGAGACGACCACCATTCAACCCGAAAAAAGTCATATCACCATTCCAATGACTCTGAAGCTGTTCAGTTAAGGTAAATCAAGCTAAAAAAACTGCATAGTTCCCCTGTAAAAACGCTCCACTGCCACGTTCCCGTCTAAAGGGTAAAAACGTAAAAGTCAGCAGCCTCTATTGTTGTGGTGGCTGGCGAGCCGCCCCGTATTTCATTACATAAATCAAAATCTAGAGTGATTACTGGCCCATGGCCGCTCCTCCGTTGGGTATCCACAGCCTGTCTGTACTTGGTCTGGATGGCTTTCAGCTTTGATGATATCTGACTTTTACAGACAGCGTCTTTCTGGTGTGGATGTGACGTCCCTCCAGGTCCAGGATACTGCTGAAGACATTCGGTCCATATGTCTATATATATTTTGACTGGCAGGACTCCCAGTCCACGCCCTGTTGGGCCACCTCCTCGTCTGTCCTGACAACAGGGATCCTGTGGTATCGATAGATCGATATACTCACGCTACTCATTTGGCATTAATTTCCTTAAAAAAAATATCGATATAAACTAAAAAAATAATATTTGAGGGTGTATGCATCACTTTCAGCTGTTTTAGATTACTTACTTAAATGTGCCAGGACACCCCTGTACCTGGCGGCGTATTGAGCTGGCCCACGTCACGTGACAGGAGACGAGCGAACGAGCGTCAACGTGCGACACACATGGATGTATTGGCGACAGAGCCGAGGCCAGCCCAGCACGAATACGGGAGCCGGAGGAACAACCAGAGAAGCGTGGTGTTATTTTTCACCAGTCCATAAACTCACGGCAAGGTGCCAAGTGTGTGATAAAGAAGTATTTCTTTCCTTTTAGCTTTTTCTACCAAGATTGGTCTTTTTTCTTTTTTTGAGAAATAAGAAAAGTGAAAATGTGTATATTTTTGTTCATATTTAATTTATTTCATTCATATTTATGTTATTTGTTTTAATTTTATTATGTATTGACCATAATACATTTGGTATAAATGGTCTGTATTTGTCTTGTGATTTGTCTTAAATGTAATAATATTTTTACTGACAAAAATTGCCAATTAGAAATTAACGGTATCGGTATCGATATCGATGAAAATGCAAGAAAAAGTATCGGTATCGTATGGAATCCTAAAAGTAAGGGTATCGCCCATCCCTACCAGACCGGCTAATAAGGAGAGAAGTAGAAGGAAGGTTCTACGCAGACGCGTGGACTTGGTGGAGTTGTGCGGCAGTGCGTCACACTACCACCTCGCCGCCTGGTGTGTATACTACATCAAATTTCACACACGTTTGCGTCACCATATGCACGCAGATTTACCCCCCAAAACGCTCGTCTAAACGCGGAGTAAAAAATGAGAACGCAACGCCACTTTTGCGTTTTCTCTTCAGGTCGCTTCCGTCTAAACACAGCCTCTGACAAAGGCACTTTTTTGTTTCCTTCCGTTTCTGACGAAATGCCTTGTGTGGTTTGCTGTTTCACTGTGAGTAGCTGCAGCAATACTGAGAAATATTAGTCAAATGTACCTTTAAATACAGTTTTTCTCAGTCGCTTTGGTACATTGTTTCAGATCAGAATTGAAATTCTCAAAACTACCCGTTCAATCTTCACATCAACAAAGCAGTTTCTCATTTCTTTGAACAAGTTGCAAATGCTTTGGTACATCCATGCAAATGATTATGTCTAATTCTCTGCTTTTTTCCTACATTATCAATTACTTATGTCATGTTAATCAAAATGTATTATAATGCATCTCTGTTGAATCAGCCTCACCCCCCCACAACATTTAGGAGATTGTCCTATGTTCACATTTCTTTTGTTTTTTTCTTCTTTTTTTCTTTGTGCTATGTAGTGCTGTCTTTTCCTTTCTGTGTCACAATATGGTCTGTCAACAAACTACAGTACAAACAGTAGAAGCGTAAATGTGAATCTTGTCCAGTCTCTTGCAATAAAAACTCCCACATACATAAATACTTGTCATCCAAACTTTAGCCATAGTTTACACATCCCTCCAGAGTACACTGTTATAGTGACAACATGACTAAGCAATTTGTCTTATCCGTACACAATGACACAAGGACTTGTCATTCTGATGGCACTGACGTGTTCAATGACACAGATATTTACTGTTGAGAGATGAACTAAGGATTTTCAGGAAGAGACTGGCTTCTGCAGGTAATCCATGGTGTTTTGCTATTTGTACGAATTGTTTTGAGAAATGCACTTACTGTTTTGCAAATGTCGAGGATGATTCGAGAAATGTACCGAAGCGACTGAGAAAAACTGTAAAAGTAAAAGAACAATCTCTTTCCCACTGTACATTACTGCTGCAGCTGGTTCAGACGTCAGCTAGTTAAACTATAGCGATGGACATTTTATGACCTCATCATGTGTTTGCTGGAGAAATCGGAATCTGCAAATGTTGTACCCTAACAAGTTCAATATTTTTCACATAATTAACAAAATAAAGATATACTCAAGTCAAGTGCCTGCGTCTCAAAGCTGTGCTGTCCAATGATCGAGTCGATGAACTCTGATGTCATTTTGAACCTTTGCCTAAGAATAAACACTGGTGCTCCTCGTCACATTTCCTGTTCATGTTTGCACGTTTTGACGTTTTTCCATCAGCTTCTCCTCCAAACACTTAATCAGGATCGGGTCCACTTTGGGGTCAAATTTGTTAGCAAACCAGTGGCCGTAGTTGAGGAGCCAGCGAAGTTCAGCCGCTCCGTAGATGCAAACGCTGCGCATATGTATACCCGTGCACGCTGGGTAAAGATTTCCTTCTAAATAGTTCCACTTGACTAGTCGTGTCTTGCTCCTCAGATCCGTAACGTCGGCCTCGGACCTGGGAATGTGTCCCGGCACCCCGGGGACCCTGACCAGGGTGGCCCAGAAGTGTTCATCTGGTGAGTATGTGTCAGCTGACCATGCCAGGAAGTCCTTTGCCACCTGGCTGCTGCTGATGTAATTCACAAAATCCCGTGACAGGACAAAGTAAGCGCTGCCGATGAACATCTCGATGCCGTGAGGAGGAGCGTCTTTGAGCACCGTGGTTTTGACCGGCATACGCCGGTACTCAAAAGGCACGTTCTTCAGCTGGTGCTGGAAGCTGAAACGCTGCTTCTTGAGTCCGCTGGGCCGGCTGGATTCCAACATGTTGCTGCCGTTCAGCTGCTTCAGCTCCAGCACCAGCTCAAAGTTGGACTTGAGAGGAAAGTCCTGGCCACACAGGTTGATGACATACTTCCAGTTGACCTCTGACCTCAGCAGGTCGGAGAGGCAGTTCAGGTCGGCATTTAGCCTGCTGATGTGGGCATATTCCACAGACTCCAGTTTAGAGGCGATGAACACATTTGGAGTGCACCGAGCCAGGTTGGTGATGGCCTTTATGAATGCTGGAGAGGACTTCTGGTCATAGTGGATGCAGTAGATGTTGTGCGGTGCATAGATGGCGTGAAGGATTCGCTCCACCATGGGGGCGTTCTTATGCACCACCAGGGAATAAGCCAATGGGAAGCTGCGCTCTGCAGCTGACACTGGAGCCTCATTGTAACCCCGGGCTTTGAGAAAGGTTTGGCAGTCCGAGGTCAGGCTCACGGTGCTGTCATCGTCCATGTCAACAATGGCTTTCCGTTTGATCTGGAGAACTTTGCCGATCTCCATAGGGTCCAGCTCGTAGATGGCCGTGCAGTTGACGTCATACCTGTGGTTGTGGGGGCTGGAGAAGCTGTCAGTGATTCCATAGGGCTGGATGTAGACGCTGTCCCTCACCGTCACTTTGACGTAGACCAGCTTGAGCAGACAGACCGCCAGCAGAGACAGAGAAAATAGGAAGCACCTGTGTCTCAATCTATGTGTGTAGTGGGCACATCTTATTTTCATTCTAGGAACAAAGGGACGAGAAAAGGCATGGACATCAGACACTGTGTTAACTACTGCCTCTGACTGTGAGAAGAGCAATAAGTGAGTTAAATAAGTTTAAGATAAGTGACATAATGACTATATGTCTATTGTTTTACTATAATACACATTCAGTGATTTTTATGACATTCTTTAAGCAAAAATAAATCTCTTTCACATTCCGTCTTAAGACACAGCACTGAAACTTCCTTTGCCTTATCCAACATTTGACATGTAAATCAATCAAATCAAATCAGGAAGTGACGAGGTGTCATGCATTAAGTCTGCTCTGAATTACCTTGCTCTCTAACGGTGGCGTGTGAGCGTCTCTCGAGCCATGCACACTTCTCCCACACTTCCACATGAGAACCTTTCATAAGGAGAAACATTTCTTTAGGAAGTTTAACACAAAGAAAGGAAACACCGTGACATGGCAACAGCACGAGGATATGAACACATTCAGAACAAGTGTGTGTCCGGAATCTATCTGCTTGGCTGCTCACACGCACCAGACGTCTGAAACAGACAGGCTGAAATGTTTGCATCCGGTAACGGTTTCTTTACTAACTGCCGACCAGAGGAGCGGAGAACTTACCCACGCGTGAAGAGAGTGAGTCCCGTATGTGAGTGCTCTCATGTCCCGGGCTCCATCGCGGACTGAGCCGTCCAGAGAGAGGAGTGGTAGGGGGAAGAGTCTGGGCTGGGCCGGCAGCAGTCCGCCCCCTGCCCGCACATCGCCGCCACCCGATACATTTACCACCCACTCACTAATCATTAACCCTCCTCAGCACAGCCAAGCACCCCGCCTCACAACGAGCCATCGCTGTATCCATGCGCGCAGTGTGGAGCCTGTCCAGTACAGCAGAGCCACAGCATCATTTCATATCTGACACATCCCCACTGCCAGCGCTGGAAGAAGTCAGTATTCAGATCCTTTACTTAAGTAAAAGTACTAATACCACACTGTAATTACAGTCTGTTACCAGTGGTGTAGTCCAATGTATTGTAGTGACTGTGGAGTGTATGGACTTATATATATGGGCCAGAATGGCCCTTGAGGGGGGCATATCATAGTTGGGGGGGTCTGGGTGTCCTCCCCCAGGGAAAGTGTAAAGGATCAACCAGTTGTGTGTTTAATGGTCTGATCATCTCAGCTGGACTTGTAGCCGTTATATTGTCGGCTAGTTTCCTTTAGAATAAAACATCAGATTTTACAAACTACATGTGTTTTGTGTGCATAATCTTAATGTGTAAAGTAACTAGTAACTAAAGCTGTAACAGATGAATGTAGTGGAGTAAAAAGTACAATATTTCTCTCTGAGATGTAGCGGAGTAGAATGTGGCATGAAAAGAAAAGGACCTCAACATTTGGTCTTAAGGGCAGTACTAGAGTAAATGTACTTAGTTATATTACACCGCCGCCCAATGCACACACCTTCATCAACTGTATTCTCTTTATTGCTTTGGTTTGAGGCAGGTGAACAGAACACTGCAATGAGTGTTTATGGCTACAGCAAGAAACTACAGTGTCATTCTGGTAGAAAGCTGAAGTACAAACACATACAGAACATCACAGCTGTGAAGTGGGAAAGTATCGAAGATAAATAAATTAGAGGGAAATGCTTTTCAATCCCATTGGTGGGTATGGAAGTCACATTAGACACAGAGGTTACGTAAACCTCACAAGTTCAATTCTCAAAACAAACACAGTTCTGGAGGGATCATTATAATAATTCAGAGCCCCAGTCGTCAGACTCTGAACAGTCGTTCTTAAGGAGCTTCTCCCAGTAACAGTCCATCATGGCGTTGGGCAGCAGCTCCGCGTCATCCACCAGATGGATTATCCGGATTTTCATGAGACTTCTCAGGGTAACGGCCTCTGCAGAAATAGAAATTACATTCAAATACATTCAAAACCATGCTTTACATATGAAGTCCCTTTTTAGAATTGATTTAATGAGGCTGTTTGGATCTCCAGGTGGGAGATGTAGGAGGCGGCTGCTTAATTATTGACATAGAAAAAGCCACGCTTCAGTGGCTGCCCGCCCTGCCTCTGTATTTGTTGGAGTTTCTCTGCGGGATGTGTGGAGCCAAAGTGGAGCTGAGGCTGGGGTTAGGAACTACAGACCTGGGGTCAGCGCCTGCTGAGACGGAGCAGCCGTGCAGCGCCGGACATCGTCCTCGGGACCTTCAGTCTGCCCGTTCAAGAAGTAATGCGACAAAGGTTTGTTTTTGAACATCACCTGAGAGGACAGTGGGAGGAGCTCATCAGAAATATCCTTCAACACCAACCACTGACATGTCTGTTAATAAATAATGACTTATTAATGAGAGTATCATAGTGTCCTGGGTGGGAAATGTGAGCCCTGAGGGCCTATCAAATGTCTTTCAGCAGCACTCTGGATCATGCGTCCATTAAGTGCCTCTGAAGCACCACACTATTTTTAATTTGGAAGACGTAAAGGAGTGTGTGTGTGTGTGTGTGTGTGTGTGTGTGTGTGTGTGTGTGTGTGTGTGTGTGTGCTGGTGCACAGCTCCACAGTGAACGCTCAATAATTTACAGCGTGATGCTGTGTGTTTCCCCGTGTCCACAGACCCCTGCTGGCAGGCAGGAAACAGCAGACACGTGAACTTCGTCTCACATCAGGAAGGAAGGCTCTGAATCAGATAACTAACTCATCCTGGATCAGAACCACATCACTATGTGGACTGTATTCACCGCACTGCCTGTTTTGCAAATGGCATTGTAGCTTTCATTTTATTCTTGTTACCTGATCAAAGTGCTTCTGTTCACTTTGTAATTGCTGCTTTTAATAAGTGCTAGATAAATAAACATATTACCTACTATAAACTTTATTATTTATATCTATGTCAGTGATTTATGAAGTGTGTCAGAACTACTGTAAGAGCACACAAGTACTTGAAGGCCAATGTTCAAATCGTGCAAATATGCAATTTAAGATAAGGCTGGTGTTATTCTGTATTGTTCTTACTGTAACTGCTACAAAGACAGTCATTTATTAAACAACTGCTAGCTGTGAATTATGTCAAATGTTCAATTAAATAGAGCATTCTCTGGGGACTATTTTCAGCGGCGGATCAAGCCACGTTTGGTGCTCTAATAGTCTTCCTCCACAGTGCTGCAGAGGAGGGTCTGGCTAGTCCACACAGCATTGGGATGATGGGAGAAAAACATGCTCTGGTTTATTGGCATTTATTTAAACCAATCACAATCTTCTTCCGCAAGGAGCCTCTGCAAAATAGTCTCGGGAAGGAACTTGTTTTGGTGGAACATATGTACGTTCAAAAGTAGTTTTAGTCGTGCAACAGAAAACCCAGATTGGACAGATAGTCTAGCTAGCTGTCTGGATTTACCCTGCAGAGATCTGAGGAGCAGTTAACCAGAGTCCTCACAAATCAGCCGGAGGTTAGAACGCCAACACAAAGGAAGAGGAAGGGGACGGACATCAGAGGAAAGACATGCATCAGGACAGTGTGTGTGTGGGGGGGATTGGGTCAGAATAAAGTACAGAGTGTGTGTTGATGTGGAGGAAGAAGAGGAAGAGAAAGAGGAAGAGGAAGAAGAGATATCAGGCTGCAGCATATGTGAAGTTAGCATGCTGTCTTCCTGCCCGCAAGGGTTATCTGCAGCCGCTCCGGTTTGATTGGCGACCTGTGTTGTCTCATTTGAAGGGGCCTAAAAATCTAATTTTTGTCCCGAGGTTGGTGCTAAATTAAAAGAGTTTATCTTGAGGAAATGAAAGGACTGATTCATGGTGGGACTACAAGGAAAGGTCACAGTCACCAAAACATCTGATTCATCCTCTGGGAGAGAAGAACATCCACTGGCTGGCCTCCAGTTGTCCCTGCACTGTATCTCGCTCTGAATCAAAGGGCTGTACAAATCTCTCTCGTCTTGGTGTGCTGGTGGTTAAGATGCATAACAAATATTGTGACTGTAGCCTCTGCTGCATGTCATTCTCTCCTTTCCCTCCGTTTGAGTAAAGGCAAATGCCCCGAAACACTTATTACAAACTAAAGCAAAGGTGTGAATTAGGCCAGCTACACACTGGATGCATGGCGTGAGCGTGTCAGCTGTGTGGCGTGAGCGTGTCAGCTGTGTGGCGTGTCCGTTTTTATTTCCGCTCCTGTGTTAACAGGTCAGAGCGTGCACATTGCCTGCATGACACGCACGTCTCAAAAACGTGTGCCTGCTAGAAACAGAACCGACAGCTATTTTTCACGCGACACACAAGCGTGCTGGAAGCGTTTCGAGACAAAATAGAATAGGAAAAGATGCTTATATGTCATTTTGACACAAATGCATATTAATAAATGACATGTTGATGTTTGAAAGTCTCGAGGTTTTGACATAAATGTAATTCAAAAATAAAAAATAAGAAATATTCTGTAGCCTGTTTTGCCGTCAATACTGCCGACGTTGTCTTTACTGTAATCAGATCAGTATATATTTATGTTTAACATGATATTTCATTTTATCAATGTGTACAGACAAGGCTAGCAGCAGCAGCAGCGCAGTGTCAGTGTAAACATACAGGAGTGTGAAGGCTTATCAGCTGTTTGTAATACAGTGAGACAGCATTCACAACCCTCTGTAGTGATCTCACAGGAATGAATGAGGATGAAGTGCTGTCTGTCTGAGCCTGACACATTGTGAGCCAACACATAAGTGTTTCCTTCCTTTGTTTTGAGTGCAGTGATACGATAAAGGCGGCTTGGTGTCTAACCTTTTCCCAGGCGTAGGATGAGCTGACAGGGATGTTGTTGCCAAGGATAACCTCCAACCAGTGTTCTGGAGTTGGGTGTTTCCTGCCTTGTTTGTCCTTTATTGAGCCATCCTCTAGTACATTAGCATAAAGCCAGTACTGCTGCTGAGGCAAGACAAACAATCACATATGGTGTAATGGGAAAGCTTTAACACATACTCAATGTCGCTGTTAATATGTGAAATGTAAATGGCAGCCGATAAATCTTATTGGTCAAAACCTTCACTAAGCAGACACACCCTTTCATGCCACATCACATGTGAAAGCTCCACATATGGATGGACCAACTTCATGTGAAAAGTAATGGCCCTGACACACAAAGTGAGTTCTGATGGGTTGGCCCAGGCTTTTTCCCTTCTTTTGTTCATTTTGGCCAGACCTCCAGACTCCCATAGTTTTGGTTTAATCAATCATAGTTACTTTGTAAATAAACCTTGATTTACTTTAACTATCCTCAGGTCTGGTGTTATTATATGTTGACGGTCACATTTAAATTGCGTTTGTTTGTTGTGGCCGTAACAGGAAGCAGCAGCGAGACATTGGGTTAAAATAGTTCAGGGTTGACAACAAGCTGTTACAAACTGATTATGGTTTAATGAGAAGAGCTGTGCCTAACCTTAAAAAAAAACCTCACAAGACTTCCAACTTCCATAACTCCCCTCTGGATGAGCATAGAGAGATGTTTGCTGTTGTCTTCAGCTCTTGTCTGTATCAGCGCCTTGTTTCCTTTCATCTGAAAGTTGATGTGTTGTAAAGTGCGTCCTGCCTGTGGGGCACTGCTCTGACAGCTACCGGCTGTCGCGTTCATTGCTGAACCAACTAACACACTGGTCTGTGTAACTGGTTCTTGGCTCTCTTTTCTATGACCATTTGGACCGCAGCTGTTTTCTTCTCTAGCTTTATAAGAGGCCGGCGTGGAGACCAGATCTGGCTGCTGTCGCACTACTGTACTGTCCTGATGGTTGGGAGGCTGAGTGGAAAGTTTGGCCTTCATGGTTACAAACTTCTCTACCAAGTGCGATTGCACCCGGAGGAGCTCCTCCAAGTTCCTCTGACGTGAAGCGAGGGAGGCGAGTTGACTTTTCAACACACGGTGCCAAAGGTAGTCGGGCACACTCCTGCACAGAGAATCAAACAACACGACTGTTAATTAGATCACAATGGCAACACTAACCTTAAGGTTGACAGCCGTGTCTTTCAGAGAACTGAATAAAAGGATGCATAAAGGGTCAGAAAAGACAAAAAACATCACTAAACATTCACTGAATTTCTACTTCTACTGTACAGATGACACTGAACAGAGACAGGTAAGACTGAGACAGAGAGGGGAGAGGAACAGCCCGGTTCAGTTCAGACCTTTATTGTCCCACCAGAGGGCTTTAAAGCAGTTTAAACACAATAAACAGTTAAACATTACCAGACTTTATTTCCTTCTAAGCACTCGTTTTACTCACCATGTGCAGAGATCTGGTGATGAAATGATGGTGATGAAACACTATTATCTAGACGACTTAAACTGTGGACTTCTTTGTGTGCTGGAACTGTAATGCTGCTGTTCATAGTCACCATATGTCATCTGATCTCAGTAGGGACTTTTTTTGTGATTACCACATTTGTTAAACAAAATACAAAACATACAACTCGCTACATGAACAAATTTCCGTCCGTCATCACCACCCACCCAGACTATATGACAGAATATCACAGTTACTTCAATATTCCAGACCATTCAACAAAACAGTAACAAAATAGACAATAAACCAAATTGATCATAATCAACATCAATGATGTCCAAAAGTAAGGTTACAAAAATAAACTGCACATTCATAAAATCATGAAATTTCAAAATAAAATAAAAAGTAATAAAATCTCCCACATGAAAGATGTTCAATTGTAATTTCTTTGATCCTAGTGCTGCTCTACTGTATCTTGCTTTAACATACTGACACTCATTTCAAGAACATTTCTTAAAGTGCTCATATTATTCTCATTTTCAGGTTCATAATTGTATTTAGAGGTTGTACCAGAATAGGTTTATCTGGTTTAATTTTCAGAAAACACCATATTTTTGTTGTACTGCACATTGCTGCCGCTCCTCTTTTCACCCTGTGTGTTGAGCTCTCTGTTTTAGCTAGTTAGTAAGGACTACTAGCCAGTCAGAAGCAGAGTATGAGGGCGTGTCCTGACAGTACCTAGGTAAGGACTACTAGCCAGTCAGAAGCAGAGTATGAGGGCGTGTCATGCTAGCAGCTAGGCGAGCATTATAACGTGTGTTCCAAAGTGACCACGTTTGTCTCTGAAGTAAAGGCTGGACTACAACAGAGCTGTTTGGAGCAGTTGGTGAACAGTGTTTTCTGTTGGAGATGGTAAGTCCCTTTGGGGGGGGGACTTTGGGTTTGTAACCTATAACGTGCACAAAAAAGATATATAACACAATAAAGGAAAGGGAAAAGCCAAAAAGCATAATATGAGCACTTTAAGATTTAAAGGGAGACTGACCTGGGATCATTTTGTAAAATGATTGTTCTTGTCTGAAGAAAAATAAGGGGTGTTGTAGTGGCTCTGTAGTGCCATGTTCTGAGAATCAAAGCACTGTGTAATACAATATATGTTGCTGCTGAAGTCAAGCATGAGAGAAGTTCCTGAACTAACCGGGATTTTCGGGCAAGGTTCTCCTTCTCCATACGGTGTTTGCTGAGCACCTCAATCAGCACATTCTGGATCTGTGTTAGAGCGGCGTTATATCTGCCTGAAAAACAGCAAAGCTACAGTCAATGATACAAATTCAGAGTCTTTCTGGTTTTGTCCTCTATTTGACAGCAATCTGACCATGTTTTGCATATCCTCTTATTTGCATGAGTATTACCAGTTGGATATGCTGTGATCTTATTGGCTATGTATGGTGTATAATTCTCTTTCTCTGCACATCAAACATTAACAGCTGCTCTACCTGCATCCTCCGGACCTGTTAGAGGCCAAGTCCATATTTCTGATAGTTTCTTCCCCATCTCCTTCAAAACCGCTGTTATGGTCTCTGGATGACTCAGCTATAAAAAGAGTTAATTAGTAACAAAATCACATCAATGCTGCATAACCAATAAAGTGATGCTGCACGTCTCCTGAAGAGAAGGTTGAAATCAAATGAATGGACGTGGGCCATAAATGGTTAACAAGACCTATTTGTCCATGTGACACAAATGCACACTTGAGAGCCCTCACATAATCCGCAGTGGTGTCTTTCCCCCTCAGCTGAATGTCACCAGGATCTCTGGCTCCGTCTCTGTCACCTGATTCTCTGGATTGCATATTTGCCTTGTTAAAGCTGCTCTGGCAGGAGAGTTGCTGGTGGCACCGAGCCTCTGAAGATGGGTCACCTGAAAGGATCCTGCACTCAGACCTCAGTTGAAATCAACACTCCTAAGTCTTACGTTTTTCTACGCTTGATATGAGCAACAGATCCAACACAATTTACATATGGATTTTGACACAAATTGTTTCTAAAAATACAACTTGAAAATGTTTTCAGGGAAGATACTCAACATAGACCACACTCAAGTGCACACATTGTCTTGTAATCTGGACAACATGACAGGCCTGAGTGAGGCACAAGTTGGGTAGTCTGTCCTAGGCTTAAAGGAGGGCTCCACTGACAACATTAGTTTTCAGTATCAAACGCCTGCCAACATTATCCTCTTCTATGCTGTCCATCAGTATGCTCAAAACATGAACATAGTTGTTACTGTGGTCCAAGAAGAAATGTTTCAGAGCCACCTTTCAAGAATACAGGAGGTGAGTGTTTGACCCAGTCTTTTAGTGGAGTACGAGCTATGGTTGCGAAATACATCTGCTGCACTGCTGTTAGACTATTTACTTTGAATCATAGTTTCTGTATGTCAGAGTAAAAGGCTCACGTGACATTTGCTCTGCAGAGACTGATTCCTGAAGTCCAGTATGGAAAGTGTGAGCTACTCACCTGGTTGTTCTTGATGTGTAGGCGCCTCACGAGGCAGCTCATGTATAACAGAAGGTCCTGGGAAAGAGAGCAGCTCTTTCATAGTCTCGTCCTGTGCCATGTCCAGTGCACTCCGGCCACCGACAGTCCTGTCACTGGGGTTGGCCCCATGCTGGAGGAGAAGCTTCACTACCTACACCACACACACGTGCATTTCACAACAGCTTGTCAGACAATGATTCTGTGTTCCACATCAGCAGTGTAACAATGCAGATGAATCATAGCTTTCTCATTACAAAATCCAGTAAGTGATCAACAAAACCATAGCTGATTTCACAACTGTCAACTATATTGTCATGTTCAAAGTAAAACAAGTCCTCTTCTGCCACACTGCAGTCATGTGATCTTTCACTAGTTGAAACTAGGGCCATGTTCAGACCCGACAAACACAACACGTTTTTTTTAAACTGAAACGGGAGTGAGTGAACACCCTGGTGTGTGCGCAAGCGCTCTGCCTTTTTATTACCACGAGTTTACATACACGTCTCTGCTGATTGGGTTTCACCTGTGACACACCAACCAAACAAGACAAAACATATCTCTAAGCCGTTGCACACCGTTTCACAACATTCAGAGGAAACATGTCGTTCACCGTTTTGTGATTGAATGTGGCCCAGGGGTTACTGCATAGACTGTATAAGTGAAGCCAAATGGCCCCCTGGTGGCTGGCTGCAGTATAGGTCATAAGCACCGCTCCCTCCTTGTTAGCAGAAAGGGACCAAATCATAAAAATCAAAGTACACCTCAAATGAATGTTTCCCAAAAGACGGTTTCCGGCATTTTGGGTAGTTCTGATCACGCTGATGTTTGTTCAAGTGTTAATTTTTCTGATCAGTTTGGTTTTTTTATTAGTTGATGCTATAAAAAGGGGCTGATAGTTCACTACTGACAGCTGGGATTGGTTGGGCAGGTGTATGGGTGATAACTACTGTGCAGACTCTGGTTTTAAGATTACAAGATGGGAGAGCCCGTATTGGGGAGATTTTGGCTTCAATTTGTACAGCGGGAGAAGGTGGAGACGAGGCGGCCATCTTTATTTATAGTCTATATTTGGAATGTACATTTACTGGGCAACTGGAGAGCGTACCTACAAAACATGATGGATAGCAGCCTTACCCAATGGACATCATGCATCATAAATTCATCATAAACTGCTGTAAGCTCTGGGAGTGCATTACCATGTAATGTAACACAGTGTCCATCTGTCCGAGTCCTGCAATATGTTCCCTGGATATCAGTTAACTTTTGATGTTATTGGATCAGGCATATAGCTGTCATGAAGAAAGCAACATGAACAGCTGATAACCTTTGATGCAAAACGGTTGCAGCACTTTATAGCAGTTATCATAGTTATCATAACTGAAGATGTCATATATGACAACTAAAGATATGATAACTTAAGTCATTAAAACTGACCATGGAGAGCAGAGTATCTCAATGGTCGTATTGGGCCACATAGAAAGCCTCTGAAAAACAAAAAAGAAACTCTAAATAACTGAGATGAAGAACATTTCAGGACCATAAACTAAGTTGGAAAACCCTGTTGTTTAGTATTATAGTCTTATTTATAATGTTGTCATAAGCTAGTATAATGAGTTATGAAAGCGGAAAGCAACCCTGAGGATGCATTCTGCATTCAGACAAAGAGGCTAGTGTGAGAGGGATGCCAGGACTTTGGTTCTCTACTATAACCTCAAATCAGAAAAGGTTGGGGCAGTATGAAAAACACAAATAAAAAAAGAAAGTAGTGACTTCTAAATGTACTCTGACTTGTATTTCATTGCAGACAATGTGAACACAAAATATTTCATGTTTTGTCTGGTCAACTTAATTTCATTTGTAAATATACATCCTTTCCTGTCATTCAGACCTGCAACACATTCCAAAAAAGGTTGGGACAGGAGCAATTTAGGGCTAGTAATCAGTTAAATTGGTTAAATAATGATGTGATTTGAAACAGGTGATGTCAACAGGTGATCGTAATTATGATTTGGTACAAAAGCAGCATCCAAGAAAGGTCTAGTCCTTTAGGAGCAAAGATGGGCCGAGGATCGCCAGTTTGCCAACAAATACGTGAGAAAATTATTGAAATGTTTAAAAACAATGTTCCTCAAAGAAAGATAGGAAGACATTTGCTTATTTCACCTTCAACAGTGCATAACATAATTAAAAGATTCAAGGAATGAGGAGGAATTTCAGTGCGTAAAGGACAAGGGCGCAAGCCTAAGCTGAACAACCGTGATCTCCGAGCACTCAGGCGGCACTGCATCAAGAATCGTCATTCATCTATAAGCGATATCACCACATGGGCTCAGGACTACTTTGGCAAACCTTTGTCAAGTACCACAATACGTAGTTACAGCCACAAATGCCAGTTAAAACCGTACATAGGCCAAAAGGAAACCCTATGTTAACAGTGTCCAGAAGCGCCGTCGACTTCTCTGGGCTCGGAGGCATCTGGGATGGACCATCACACAGTGGAAACGTGTACTGTGGTCAGATGAATCAGTATTTCAGGTATTTGGGAGAAATGGACGCCGTGTGCTCTGGACCAAAGAAGAAAAGAATCATCCAGACTGTTACCAGCAACAAGTCCAAAAGCCAGGGTCTGTCATGGTATGGGGTTGTGTCAGTGCCCTTGGCAAAGGTAACTTGCACTTCTGTGATGGCACCATTAATGCTGAAAAGTACATAAAGATTTTGGAGTACAATATGCTGCCTTCAAGAAGACATGTTTTCCAGGGACGTCCATGCATATTTCAACCAGATAATGCAAAACCACATTCTGCACACATTACAAAGTCATGGCTGCGGAGGAAGAGGATACGGGTTCTTGACTGGCCTGCCTGCAGTCCCGACCTGTCTCCAATAGAGAATGTGTGGCGCATTTTGAAGCGCAAAATGCGACAACGAAGACCCCGTACTGTTGCCCACCTTAAGACTTGTTTGCAGCAAGAATGGGACAAAATTACACCTGAAACACTTCATCACTTGGTGTCTTCAGTCCCTAAACGTCTTTTAAGTGTTGTGAAAAGGAATGGCAACATTACAAAGTGGTAAATGCTTTACAGTTCCAACTTTTTTTGAAATGTGTTGCAAGAACCAAAATAGGATTTTTTTTTTAAAGAAACAATAAAAATCCTGAGGAACACATTAAATGATGTGCTGTTGTATTGTCTGCAATGAAATACAAGTCAAAGTACATTTAGAAATCACTACTTTGTTTTTTTTATTTGTGTTTTCCATACTGTCCCAACTTTTTCTGATTTGGGGTTGTATACTCTACATGGTAAAAGTCTTATTTAGAGTTTCTTGATCACCTGATAGTTTCCAGACATAACAGCATCATTCAGGGGTGTGACACCATCAAAGCTTCTGGCGTTGACATTGGCTCCAGCCTTCAGCAGCTCCTTAACCACTGCCTCGTCACCCAGAGAAGCCTCGTGGAGGGCTGTCCAGCCTGACAATTTAAGTTAACATTTACTGAGAAGAGTGAGTTTTGTGTTTGACAGTTATTCATTATTTCATTTGTTACAGATATGTCAGAATACAGAAGTGATCAAGTGAAAATAAACAAGTGTCTAAGCTGTGACAAACCTGCATAATCCTCCATGTTGACGCTGATTCCAGCTTGAATCAGCATTTTGACTTGTGCCAGATCATTTTTCTTGCATGCTTTGTGCAGAAGATTCTCTCCCTTTTCATCTCGCTTGTTAAGTTGCTTCTTGCTGAATTTCAGACATCGCGAAGCCTTTGCTGCTTTGAAGATGAATAAAATCAAGATAGGAATAGATCCAACACAATGCACATTATGGATTTTGACACTTTCTGAGAGACAACAATCTGTTACATTGGGAAGCTTCAATTTTTAACCGTAACAAAAGGTGTTCCACAGGGCTCAATCTTGGGTCCAGTTCTTTTCATCATCTATATCAATAACATAATTTCATCTTTAGTAAACTGTCGTATGATCATCTGTACGCAGATGACACAGTGCTGTATTATGTTGCTGATTCTGTTCATCTAGCAATTAAAAACTTACAGCGTTCCATTAATATTCTCCAAGAGGCTCTTAAAGACCTGAGACTTGCACTAAACGCTGATGAATCAAATTTTATGCTATTTTCCAGAGCCAGAGCTATGGATTATACTAACCTTAATATTTTCACTATGAATGGATTTACGATCGAAAGAGTCACAGAATATAAATGTCTTAGCATCTGGAATGACGAAAAGCTCTTCTTCAAGTTTCACATTGATAATCTCGTGTGCCGACTCAGGCAAAAAGTTGTCTATTTCTAAAGAAACAAAAGCATCTTTCCCATGTTTTGTAGGAAAAGGGTTGTTGAGGCAGTTTTGATGTCAGTCTTGGATTATGGTGATGTGATTCATAGACATGCATCGTTTTCAACTCTTAAATCTCTGGACTCTAGAGTCTAGCACTCTGCCTTGAGATTCATAACCAATCCTGTCTATGGTACACATCATTGTATTTTATATGAAAGTGTTGGGTGGTCTTCTCTCCAAGAAAGACAAGCTACTCACTGGTATCTCTTTATTTAGTATGTTCTTGTTGGGAAACTACCACGCTAGCTTACAGAACTTCTTTGTTACTCAGAGGAACATTATCAGACTCACTCTGCTGACTGGCTTTTGCTTCATGATTTAAGAGCTCAGTCTGAACTTGGAAAAACTGCTTTTAACTTTAGTGCACCTGACAAATTACAGCACTTCCTTAAAATCAACTCACTTGTGCCTTTTGGACAATTAAGAAATCTGGTTTTAAACCTGCAAACTTCTACTTTTACTTGCTTTACATAATTGTACTTTTGTTTGCATCCTACAAATTTATTTATCAAATTATTTTTTATAAACGACACACCTGATTAGTAGACAAATCCAGCTGGAGAGACCCAGGACTGGAGCGAATTATATTATTCAGTGACAACACAAGTCATTGTTTGCGTGTTTTCATGGATGTATTTCTGTGTCAAACTAGTTTTCATCGTGCTCCAACTAACTAGAACTACCGTTGTAGCATCTGGGAAAGCTCATGACAATGTCTTGTAAACTGGACAACATGACAGGCCTGAGTGAGGACTCCATGAAGACACAAAGCGATTTTGTCTCAAAACATTTGTCTGGGACAGACACAAGTTGGGTAGTCTGTCTTAGGCTTAAAGGAGGGCCCACTGACAACATAGGTTTTCAGTATTAAACGCCTGCCAACATTATCCTCTTCTATGCTGTCCATCCGTATGCTCAAAACATGAACATAGTTGTTGCTGTGGTCCAAGAAGAAATGTTTCAGAGCCACCTTTCAAGAATACAGGAGGTGAGTGTTTGACCCAGTCTTTTAGTGGAGTATGAGCTATGGTTGTGAAATGCATCTGCTGCACTGCTGTTAGGCTATTTACTTTGAATCCTAGTTTCTATGTCAAGAGTAAAAGGCTCACGTGACATTTGCTCTGCAGAGACTGATTCCTGAAGTCCAGTATGGAAAGTGTGAGCTACTCACCTGGTTGTTCTTGATGTGTAGGCGCCTCACGAGGCAGCTCATGTATAACAGAAGGTCCTGGGAAAGAGAGCAGCTCTTTCATAGTCTCGTCTTGTGCCATGTCCAGTGCACTCCGGCCACCGACAGTCCTGTCACTGGGGTTGGCCCCATGCTGGAGGAGAAGCTTCACTACCTACACCACACACATGTATTTCACAACAGCTTGTCAGACAATCATTCTGTGTTCCACATCAGCAGTGTAACAATGCAGATGAATCATAGCTTTTTCATTACAAAATCCAGTAAATGATCAACAAAACCACAGCTGATTTCACAACTGTCAACTTTATTGTCATTTTCAAAGTAATAAAAAAGTGGCAGACCACACTGCAGTCATGTGATCTTTCACTAGTTTAAACCAGGCCCACATTCAGACCCGTCAAACACAACACATTTTTATAACTGAAACGGGAGTGAGTGAACACCCTGGTGTGTGCAAGAGAAACCTTCCAGACAGCTAGCTAGACTATCTGTCCAATCTGAGTTTTTTGTTGCACGACTAAAACTACTTTTGAACGTACACATGTTCCACCAAAACAAGTTCCTTCCCAAGGTTATTTAGCAGAGGCACTATGGCGCCGTCCGGCGCTTAGCACCGCCCAAGTCGACTGTGATTGGTTTAAAGAAATGCCAATAAACCAGAGTATGTTTTTCTCTCATCCTGGAATGCTGTTTGGACTATAGTCAGACCTTCCTCCGCAGCGCTGTGGAGGGATGTGAGAGGGAAGCCAGTACTTTGGTTCTCTATGGACAATAACATTTTTCGTATTCGTATGAACTAAGTTGGGAAACCCTGTTGTTTAGTATTATAGTCTTATTTATAATGTTGACATATGGAAAGTGTTGCTGAAAACTATACTCTACATCAGTGTTTCTCAAATGGGGGTACATGTACCCCTAGGGGTACTTTGGAGTACTGCAGGGGGTACGTGAAATTTTTGCTAAATGCTCATTTAAAAATATGTCATGCATAATTTTTAAAATATCCATCCATCCATCGTCGTCCGCTTATCCGTGGTCGGGTCGCGGGGGGAGCAGCTCCAGCAGGGGACCCCAAACTTCCCTTTCCCGAGCCACATTAACCAGCTCTGACTGGGGGATCCCGAGGCGTTCCCAGGCCAGGTTGGAGATGTAATCCCTCCACCTAGTCCTGGGTCTTCCTCGAGGCCTCCTCCCAGCTGGACGTGCCTGGAACACCTCCCTAGGGAGGCGCCCAGGGGGCATCCTTACCAGATGCCCGAACCACCTCAACTGGCTCCTTTCGACGTGAAGGAGCAGCGGCTCTACTCCGAGCTCCTCACGGATGACTGAGCTTCTCACCCTATCTCTAAGGGAGATGCCAGCCACCCTCCTGAGGAAACCCATTTTGGCTGCTTGTACCCTGGATCTTGTTCTTTCGGTCATGACCCAACCTTCGTGACCATAGGTGAGGGTAGGAACGAAAACTGACCGGTAGATCGAGAGCTTTGCCTTCTGGCTCAGCTCTCTTTTCGTCACAACGGTGCGATAAACGAATGTAATACAGCCCCCGCTGCGCCGATTCTCTGACCAATCTCCCGCTCCATTGTCCCCTCACTCGCAAACAAGACCCCAAGGTACTTAAACTCCTTCACTTGGGGTAAGGACTCATTCCCTACCTGGAGAATGCACACCATCGGTTTCCTGCTGAGAACCATGGCCTCAGATTTAGAGGTGCTGATCCTCATCCCAGCCGCTTCACACTCGGCTGCAAACCGATCCAGTGAGTGCTGAAGGTCACAGGCCGATGATGCCATCAGTACCACATCATCTGCAAAGAGCAGCGATGAGATCCCCAGCCCACCGAACTGCAACCCCTCCCTACCACGACTACGCCTCGATATCCTGTCCATAAATACTACGAATAGGATTGGTGACAAAGCGCAGCCCTGGCGGAGGCTAACCCTCACCTGGAACGTGTCCGACTTACTGCCGAGAACCCGGACACAGCTCTCGCTTTGGTCATACAGAGATTGGATGGCCCTGAGAAGGGACCCCCTCACCCCATACTCCCGCAGCACCTCCCACAAAGTCTCCCGGGGGACCCGGTCATATGCCTTCTCCAGATCCACAAAACACATGTAGACTGGATGGGCATACTCCCAGGCTCCCTCCAGGATCCTTGCTAGAGTAAAGAGCTGATCCGTTGTTCCACGACCAGGACGGAATCCGCATTGTTCCTCTTCAACCTGAGGTTCGACTATCTGCCGATCCCTCCTTTCCAGCACCTTGGAGTAGACTTTACCAGGGAGGCTGAGAAGTGTGATACCCCTGTAATTGGTACACACCCTCTGGTCCCCCTTTTTGAACAGGGGAACCACCACCCCGGTCTGCCACTCCTTCGGCACTGTCCCAGACTTCCACGCAATGTTGAGTAGGCGTGCCAACCAAGACAGCCCCTCCACACCCAGAGCTTTCAGCATTTCTGGACGGATCTCATCAATCCCTGGGGCTTTGCCACTGTGGAGTTGTTTGACTACCTCAGTGACCTCCACCAGGGAAATTGACGACAATCCCCCGTCATCCTCCAGCTCTGCCTCTAACAAAGAGGGCGCATCAGCTGGATTTAGGAGTTCCTCAAAGTGCTCCTTCCACCGCCCTATTACCTCCTCAGTTGAGGTCAACAACGTCCCACCCTTACTGTACACAGCTTGGATGGTTCCCCGCTTCCCCCTTCTGAGGTGGCGGACGGTTTTCCAGAAGCACCTTGGTGCCGACCGAAAGTCCTTCTCCATGTCTTCTCCGAACTTCTCCCACACCCGCTGCTTTGCCTCTTTCACGGCAGAGGCTGCAGTCCTTCGGGCCCTTCGGTACCTTGCAACTGCCTCCGGAGTCCTCTGGGATAACATATCCCGGAAAGACTCCTTCTTCAGTCGGACGGCTTCCCTGACCACCGGTCACCGGTTATTTTAAAATAATTATACTATAATAATGAATGAATTAAGTGATGGATTCTGAACAGTTGAAATGAAGTATTTAAATGTTTTCAGTTACAAGGTTGTTGTTTAGCAAATCTATCACTGCCGACACTGTATGGTTCCTCTTTATATAGATGTAAAAATGTTTTGCGCTGGTCAGGGGGTACTTGGCTTGTACATTATTGAAAAAAGTTTGAGAACCACTGCTCTACATGGTAAAAGTCTTATTTAGAGTTTCTTGATCACCTGATAGTTTCCAGACATAACAGCATCATTCAGGGGTGTGACACCATCAAAGCTTCTGGCGTTGACATTGGCTCCAGCCTTCAGCAGCTCCTTAACCACTGCCTCGTCACCCAGAGAAGCCTCGTGGAGGGCTGTCCAGCCTGACAATTTAAGTTAACATTTACTGAGAAGAGTGAGTTTTGTGTTTGACAGTTATTCATTATTTCATTTGTTACAGATATGTCAGAATACAGAAGTGATCAAGTGAAAATAAACAAGTGTCTAAGCTGTGACAAACCTGCATAATCCTCCATGTTGACGCTGATTCCAGCTTGAATCAGCATTTTGACTTGTGCCAGATCATTTTTCTTGCATGCTTTGTGCAGAAGATTCTCTCCCTTTTCATCTCGCTTGTTAAGTTGCTTCTTGCTGAATTTCAGACATCGCGAAGCCTTTGCTGCTTTGAAGATGAATAAAATCAAGATAGGAATAGATCCAACACAATGCACATTATGGATTTTGACACTTTCTGAGAGACAACAATCTGTTACATTGGGAAGCTTCAATTTTTAACCGTAACAAAAGGTGTTCCACAGGGCTCAATCTTGGGTCCAGTTCTTTTCATCATCTATATCAATAACATAATTTCATCTTTAGTAAACTGTCGTATGATCATCTGTACGCAGATGACACAGTGCTGTATTATGTTGCTGATTCTGTTCATCTAGCAATTAAAAACTTACAGCGTTCCATTAATATTCTCCAAGAGGCTCTTAAAGACCTGAGACTTGCACTAAACGCTGATGAATCAAATTTTATGCTATTTTCCAGAGCCAGAGCTATGGATTATACTAACCTTAATATTTTCACTATGAATGGATTTACGATCGAAAGAGTCACAGAATATAAATGTCTTAGCATCTGGAATGACGAAAAGCTCTTCTTCAAGTTTCACATTGATAATCTCGTGTGCCGACTCAGGCAAAAAGTTGTCTATTTCTAAAGAAACAAAAGCATCTTTCCCATGTTTTGTAGGAAAAGGGTTGTTGAGGCAGTTTTGATGTCAGTCTTGGATTATGGTGATGTGATTCATAGACATGCATCGTTTTCAACTCTTAAATCTCTGGACTCTAGAGTCTAGCACTCTGCCTTGAGATTCATAACCAATCCTGTCTATGGTACACATCATTGTATTTTATATGAAAGTGTTGGGTGGTCTTCTCTCCAAGAAAGACAAGCTACTCACTGGTATCTCTTTATTTAGTATGTTCTTGTTGGGAAACTACCACGCTAGCTTACAGAACTTCTTTGTTACTCAGAGGAACATTATCAGACTCACTCTGCTGACTGGCTTTTGCTTCATGATTTAAGAGCTCAGTCTGAACTTGGAAAAACTGCTTTAGTGCACCTGACAAATTACAGCACTTCCTTAAAATCAACTCACTTGTGCCTTTTGGACAATTAAGAAATCTGGTTTTAAAACTGCAAACTTCTACTTGTACTTGCTTTACATAATTGTACTTTTGTTTGTATCCTACAAATTTATTTATCAAATTATTTTTTATAAACGACACACCTGATTAGTAGACAAATCCAGCTGGAGAGACCCAGGACTGGAGCGAATTATATTATTCAGCGACAACACAAGTCACTGTTTGTGTGTTTTCATGGATGTATTTCTGTGTCAAACTAGTTTTCATCGTGCTCCAACTAACTAGAACTACCGTTGTAGCATCTGGGAAAGCTCATGACAATGTCTTGTAAACTGGACAACATGACAGCCCTGAGTGAGGACTCCATGAAGACTCAGAGCGATTTTGTCTCAAAACATTTGTCTGGGACAGACACAAGTTGGGTAGTCTGTCCTAGGCTTAAAGGAGGGCTCCACTGACAACATTGGTTTTCAGTATCAAACGCCTGCCAACATTATCCTCTTCTATGCTGTCCATCAGTATGCTCAAAACATGAACATAGTTGTTACTGTGGTCCAAGAAGAAATGTTTCAGAGCCACCTTTCAAGAATACAGGAGGTGAGTGTTTGACCCAGTCTTTTAGTGGAGTATGAGCTATGGTTGTGAAATGCATCTGCTGCACTGCTGTTAGACTATTTACTTTGAATCATAGTTTCTGTATGTCAGAGTAAAAGGCTCACGTGACATTTGCTCTGCAGAGACTGATTCCTGAAGTCCAGTATGGAAAGTGTGAGCTACTCACCTGGTTGTTCTTGATGTGTAGGCGCCTCACGAGGCAGCTCATGTATAACAGAAGGTCCTGGGAAAGAGAGCAGCTCTTTCATAGTCTCGTCCTGTGCCATGTCCAGTGCACTCCGGCCACCGACAGTCCTGTCACTGGGGTTGGCCCCATGCTGGAGGAGAAGCTTCACTACCTACACCACACACACGTGCATTTCACAACAGCTTGTCAGACAATGATTCTGTGTTCCACATCAGCAGTGTAACAATGCAGATGAATCATAGCTTTTTCATTACAAAATCCAGTAAGTGATCAACAAAATCACAGCTGATTTCACAACTGTCAACTATATTGTCATTTTCAAAGTAATAAAAAAGTGGCAGACCACACTGCAGTCATGTGATCTTTCACTAGTTTAAACCAGGCCCGTGTTCAGACCCGTCAAACACAACAGGTTTTTTATAACAGAAACAGGGGTGAGTGAACTATAGTTAACTGCTCCTCAGATCTCTGCAGGGTAAATCCAGACAGCTAGCTAGACTATCTGTCCAATCTGAGTTTTCTGTTGCGACTAAAACTACTTTTGAACGTACACATGTTCCACCAAAACAAGTTCCTTCCCAAGGTTATTTAGCAGAGGTACCATGGCGCCGTCCGGCGCTTAGCACCGCCCAAGACGACTGTGATTGGTTTAAAGAAATGCCAATAAACCAGAGTATGTTTTTCTCTCATCCTGGAATGCTGTTTGGACTATAGTCAGACCTTCCTCCGCAGCGCTGTGGAGGGATGCCAATACTTTGGTTCTCTATGGACAATAACATTTTTCGTATTCATATAAACTAAGTTGGGAAACCCTGTTGTTTAGTATTATAGTCTTATTTATAATGTTGACATATGGAAAGTGTTGCTGAAAACTATACTCTACATGGTAAAAGTCTTATTTAGAGTTTCTTGATCACCTGATAGTTTCCAGACATAACAGCATCACTTAGGGGTGTGACACCATCAAAGCTTCTGGCGTTGACATTGGCTCCAGCCTTCAGCAGCTCCTTAACCACTGCCTCGTCACCCAGAGAAGCCTCGTGGAGGGCTGTCCAGCCTGACAATTTAAGTTAACATTTACTGAGAAGAGTGAGTTTTGTGTTTGACAGATTTGTTACAGTCTGTGTTACAGATATGTCTCAATACAGAAGTGATTAAGTGAAATTATACCATGGTCTGGGTGAATACTCGATTCTGATTGGCTGCTGGGTGTCCATAAAAAGGTGATGTAGGACACCTAGTAAAGGAGTTCCGGTGAAACTGTCTGTTTACTGTTCTAAATCAATGCGCTACATTAAATCAAAAAGGAAATGTGGATCTGTTATTTCCAACTCGTCCTCTGAACACCACAGGATGGCGCTAACACACACGCTGCAAGAAGTAAGTTATACTTCCCCTCTGGACTGACTTTGTTTCACAGAGAATAACGTTAACTCACATCCCTGTTCAATGTTCAGGTCGCTACTCCAGGCTGTGCCGCTGTGGCCGACAGTAACGTTACACATCGCGGATCAAATTGTTCGTAAATGTTGTTTTTTTTTGTTGTTAATTGTTTTAGGGACAATGATATGACTGGTAGCTAGCTTGTCTTGTTGTTTAACATACTGTCAAATTATTTTTACTGATTGCCAAATGTTATTGACTTTGGATCTTGCTAGCATAGAGTTAGCCTTCTGGCTCGTAGCTGAGCTGAAGGGTTCTATCAGCTGAGCGGACTATAAACATCTCCGGTTGCTAAGGGTAGCAAGTCGTATCTAAGGTCCTTCCTATTTCCTGGAGGAGTGAACAACGTTTGCATTGCATAAGAACCTGATGGATGGGAATGATTGTTCCAGGTATTAGTCAAACCGTCAGGTGTAACCAGTTTGTAAAAACTTTAGATTTTGATTGTAAAACTAATTAAAATGTGAAATAAAGTTTTAAATATATGTTATTTGGCAAGTGACCATGGTATAAGCGGGTTAATGCCCTTCGAGGTGTCCATTGTCAGGTATTAATGGACTTCGGCGGAGGCAACCGTCCAACACGCAGCCATTGCCTCCGAATGGACTTCGGCGGAGGCAACCTTCACGCCTCGCCGTCGTCCATTAATACCTGACAATGGAAACCTCGTCGGGCATTAACCCTTACATAAACAAGTGTCTAAGCTGTGACAAACCTGCATAATCTTCCATGTTAAGTTGCTTCTTGCTGAATTTCAGACATTGCGAAGCCTTTGCTAATTTTAAGATGAATAAAATCAAGATAGGAATAGATCCAACACAATGTATATTATGGATTTTGACACTTTTCGAAGACAACAATCTGTTACATTGGGAAGCTACAATTGAGACAGTTTTTAACCGTAACAAAAGGTGTTCCACAGGGCTTAAGTGATTATTCATAGGCAAACAAACAAAATGAGAGCAGCCCACAGCCATAAAGCCAACATGTCTACATCATCATGTTATACATTTATCAATCATACGACTGCTATATGCTACACTCTCTCTTCAGGTAATGATGGACATTTTCTTGTTTTAACACCAATTTGGAGTGTCTTGTTAGGACAACATACTGACTTCTCATGTTTTAACATGACATATGTTAATTTTTATGAAAATAACAACAACATTTTGAAAAATATATCAAGATAAAGTGTGTTGTTTCTTATAAAAATGGGTTAGTATGGTAGCTAGCTATAGCTCAGTTATTTCAGTGTACCAGCTTGTTTAGGTGTATCGATTTAAAAAAATAAATAGATATAGGGTGAGACTGTACCGTTTATATCGCTATAGTTTGATATTGCGTTAACCTGTTTCTTCCATAAGCCGTGCCAGTGTTTGCATCTCTCCTCTTTTACTCTCCGCATAACCCCACCAAATCCTGCCTCTGTGTTTGCGCTTCCTGCTGTTACAGAAGTAAACTAACCACTGCTTTATGTACTCAGGGTGGTGCGTTGCTGCAGAATGTATATAGTGGAAGCACAATGAATATTTGCCGTTATTTCATTCATTGAAAATAATAGATTCTGGCCTGGCAAGGTTCCCGTTGGCCTTGCGGCCCGCCAACACCCCGCAGGTGAATCATTTTTGGGTGCTGGTGGGGCCGCTGGCAAAAAGCTCTTGTTTGGGCTAGCTGTGGCTTTGGGTGGACAGGAATGGAGCAGGAAGAGGCTGGGTGAGACAGGGTACCACATGTGGAGCCTGGTGCACCAAGACACAGCAGTGAATTTCATTGTCAAGTGTGCCATTGCCTCTAAAACGGAGGGTCAGATTAAGGATAATTGCCATGCAATCATGCAATTTCCTGCAGGCTAGTGGGAAATTGTGAAGAGGGACAAAGCATAAGCAAATTCTGTTGGAGTAACGGGGTGTTCAGGTAGGGGTACCCTTCAAGTATCTAAAAGACTGACTGAATTACAACATTTAGCCAATTTCGTGGAAAAAAAGGTATGATTTTTGGTTGTTAACAAGAAACTACAAATGCCCAGATCACATTTTTAGCCTCTTATCCGATTGTTGATCACCAATGAGCAATATCTGTCGATTAAGGGTAGATTTAGATAATTTTTGTGTTTTTTTGTTTAGTAATAGCAGCTGAATAAGCTGGATAAGCTGGATAAGAATAACAAGTCAGTCTTGTTTCTTAAACCCTTTTCCCACCAAACATTAGCGTATATATGCAAGTTAGTTTTTGAACGGAAAAATCTGCTAATGATAGATGGGACTCATTTCCCATGATGTTTGTTCAAGTGTTAATTTGACCTAAACACAATTTTTTGTGTGTTATGGTGGCAGAAATACACTGCTGTAACTTGATGGTTGAGTAGTTTCTTACTTACAATTACTTGATTGGGTTGTAGAATCAGCAGGGCCTGCTACAGATGTGGTACAGCTGGATATCCCTGGCTCGGGGGGTTCGAGTCTGTTTATCTCCACCTCAACTTTCTCATTCTGCTCTTTGATGCCAAATTGTGAATATAAATCACTGATGTCCATGTTCTCCACTACTTCTACGCTTTGCCGGGTCTCAAGATCCCTCAACAAGCTCACAGAGTCATCATCTGAAGACAAAACATCTCCATACATCTCACTCTCATACTGCTGATTACAGCTGCTAGTCACCTCCATAATGTCCTCTCTGGAAGAAAAAAAACACATACCGAGGTGACAGTCAGATAATTGAGGAAGTTCCTCACAGACTATTCTGCCAAAACTTCCACAAAAAAAAAGATATAATAAATGAATACCTTTATTGTCATTGCATGTTCACATACAACGAAATGTTCCTGTCTCTCATAAAAACTGTTCCCATTCACTCTGCCCAAACACACACACACACACACACACACACACACACACACACACACGCACACACACACACACACAAACACACGCACACACACACACACACACACACACACACACACACACACACACACACACACACACACACACACACACACACACACAAAATAGCTGCTAAAAAGGGTAAAATATGATAAGATAAAGTGCAATAAAATTGGATAAAGTGCATATGCAGTTATTCACATCATTAAAATGATTGTGGTGGGGGGGGGTGGGAGTTTAGTTGCTGTATGGCTGTGGGGTAAAAACTGTTCATCAGTCTGGTGGTGTGGCATTTTGTGGCCCTGTGCGTCTTCCAGAGGGCAGCAACGTACGCAGATGGGGAAAAGAGTGAGTACTGTCTTTCACAATCCTGCAGGCTCTGCTGCGAGACCTGTAAATATCGGGGGGGGGGGGGCAGGGCTGTGTTAACCAGCCTGTGGAGAGCGTTCCTTTCTGCCGCTGAACAGTTCCCATACCAGGTTGTGATGCTATATGTCAGGTCCTCCAAACTGAACAACTACACACATCAAAGTGTTTTTATGATCTGACACCCTTACTGGCAGGATGATATCATTTGTCAAAATCTTTACCTATAACCATTACAAAAACCTATATTCTTAAGAGGTTTTGCGGCACTATAACAACATCATGCTACTTCTGCTTTTAGACCTGGAATTAGGTCAAGTCACCACAAGTTGTTGTCACTTCCGGTAACAACCTACAAAGTCTGTCATTTCTTTGGGGAGGACTAGGCCTCTCGCAATCCTTACGTAATCGGCCATAATCAAGATTATTAAAGATGACTGTGATCATTTTGCATAATCGTATTCCATGACCTAGGGACTTTATAGCCAATGTTACAAATATAGCAACAAATAGAAAGGAGATTAGGTGCGTTTCCATCAGCTCTGTAATTAAACTGTGCACCTGAGCAGAAAGAATGAGGACTAAGAGCTGCCGATAACAGGGCTCTTGATTTATAGAGAAGTCTCCCCTACGGGTGCAGCAGTATGTTCAACAGCTTTGGGGAAAGTTATGCTGCATGGAAACATGGTGTTATAAGAATATTGTGGGTCATTTCAGGAATAGCTCCTCTTTCTACATTAATTAACTGTCTTGAACCACGTTCAAGTGCAGCAAAGCAAGAGGTGAAACTTTGTTTTAGCATTGTTTTCCCTGTAAGACCTGTCGCTGTTAGGCAAAGCTGATGTAGTCAATGCCCCACTGTGACACCTAGGTCTAACATACACCAGTTCACAACCACATAAGTGCGAAGTGCAAAAAGGCAGGGAAGTACGGGCTGTGTCGTGGTCAATAACCCTGTGTAGAAAAAGAATAGCTGTGGTTGCAGGAGAGGGGGACGTTAGTTACACACCGGTCTGGGCCTCATGCAGCTCATTAAGCCATGATGGGACTGAAGGAACATCTCTTGAACGAGCGTAACAGAGCCATCTGTCTAGCATGCTAAACAATGAGAGGACTCATTTACATTTGGCAGGTAGAAACAGTTAAAGGGGCATGGAGAGACCCACAATGCCGCTGCACATCTTTCAGAGGAGGACTGTGGATGAAGATAAGGGCCTCGTAGAGTAAGCACGACTACCGGAGAGGCTCTGCTCCTGCTCCAATGAGGCTTGTGTGATAGCATTACGGGTCTGGCTGCTCCCGAATTTCAAAACCAGACCATAATGGCGACTTGTTCAGAATACGATCTCATATTTTACGAAAATAGTTCACTGAAACGTGAAAACATTTTAAGGAGAAATAGGCCGTGCAGTTGCTGAATCTGTCTTCATTTCAGATCAACAAAGGTCAGTTTAAAAGATTTTCGTCAGGTTTTGAGAGGCGTTCGTCAGACTCGAGTCACTGACCTCGTCTGACTGTCCGACGGCCGATAATCAGGTTGTGTTTCAGGAGTGTTTGGGCTATTTTGCGTTTTTTGTTTGCATGTTTTCTTGTTTTCTATTGGGAGCTCCAAAATACACATTTAGATGTTTATTTTACACCACTTTGTCAATTTACGCCTGTAAATTTAGCAAAAGTTAGCATTAGATTATAGCTAATTTGCATATTTAAACATACAACATTGATATCTGTTAGTTTAAATGTTTACCCTATTCACCTGTAATGTCTTGAAAAATATCTGATATTTTATAATCCATTTTCTCCGACTCTGAGCCAGAAATCTCCACTTCAGCAGCACTTACAACCCCCACACGTTCCACTTTCACTCCTATCTATATTCTGAAGGGTTCTACCGAGGGATTTCTTCAGATATCATTTAACAGACTGGTTTATGTAACTTTTTATTCTTGAAAAGGCGGCAGAAATGGATTTTTTATGGCTGTTGACAACATATTCTGTTTTATGGAGTGATAGAGCTATCCAAAATTCCCTCTGTTAAAAACCTTTGACTCTAATATGTCAAAATAAAACAAGAATTTTGAATCTGGCTTTATCCAATGCAGATCAAGTTTTCCATTTGGGATAATAAAGTGACTGAACTGAATGTTTTCTGTTCTGTTTTGTTGGAAATGTATGCAAATTAGCGCTTATTTTACAAGGGACTGCATCATTTGCATACATACACACACACACACACACTCACACATGGCACACACAACACACACATGGCACACACACACACACACACACAAACTCACACTCTCACACTCTCACACACACACACACACACACACACACACACACACTCACACACACGCACACACACACACACACACACGCGCACACACACACACACACACACACACACACACACACACGCGCGACACACACAGGGCACACACACAAACACACACACAACACGCGTGCAGCACACACACACACACACACACACACACACACATACAACTGGCGTGCAGCACACACACACACACACACACACACACACACACACACACACACACACACACACACACACACACACACACACACACACACACACAGTGTGTTTTTACCCTTTAGATGGGAACGCGACGGTGGAGCATTTTTAAGATTTCCACTCTGGAGGGTGGTTTCACTTTTTTGCGTTTTTAAGCCCCAAAAACGAAAGGCACATCTGATCAAATATTTTGTTTTCACCCGCGAGCGTTCTCATGTAAACAGGACCTAAATCTACAAAAGGGGGGCCCTGCAGAAAAAGTCTGGGAGCCACTGCATTAACAGAACTTTGCGTATCTATTGTCAGTGTTTGTGTGTGTACATTCTCATAATGCCAAATTATGTAGACTTAACAGATTTTCTGAAAATCAATGAGATATTCGCTTTGAATGACAAGAAATATCTTGAGTAGTAGTAACCAAATTGTTTGTTGTGGATCAGTTATAAAGTGTCCCAGAGAGTATCAGATAGTTCACTTCTAATACGGACTAAAAGTTCCACTGGAGGGAACATTTGATACAACATAAAAACTGAAAGGTTTAAGCAATGTGCAGCGATTGAAACGTCAGAGCCACCTGGTGGTCACAACTCCACATCTGCAAAACAGAGATTTGTTCTATGACATACAGTACAGGAATTCTAAATAAATATCAATACTCGAAGTATTGAAACTAGGATCCCCTGAAGGATGCATCTGCATGTAAACGCACTTTCAATAAATGAGTTTCAAAAGTGCAATCGATCCTAGCCTATAGTCATAAATCACAAATGCAATCAATTCTAATAAAGCAAAGATCTGAAATGCAAAACCTGTGATGCTCTAGTCACACACTGTCCCTGATGCAACTGCAGACAGCACCCCAGTATTATAGGATATGCGGTATCTTCTTCTTTGCTCTGACATATACAGTGAAAGACAAATGTAAGGAGAAGTCTGGTGATATTCTATATATTTATTATTGCCAACAATTCCCACTAAAAGACCCAACACAACACTGAATGTATCTACTAACAAGCCTGATATATCTTGGAGCTGAGTGCCATAGATAAGTAAGAAATACTCACAATGTATCATGCTGTCTCATCAAGACTCTGAATGCCAGTATTAAAGTGCTCATATTATGCTTTTTGGCTTTTCCCCTTTCCTTTATTGTGTTATATATCTTTTTTGTGCAAGTTATAGGTTTACAAAGGGAAAAATCCCAAAGTCCCCCCCAAAGGGACTTACCATCTCCACCAGAAAACACTGTTCACTAACTGCTCCAAACAGCTCTGTTGTAGTCCAGCCTTTACTTCAGAGACACACGTGGTCACTTTGGAACACACGTTATAATGCTCGCCTAGCTGCTAGCATGGCACGCCCTCATACTCTGCTTCTGACTGGCTAGTAGTCCTTACCTAGGTACTGTCAGGACACGCCCTCATACTCTGCTTCTGACTGGCTAGTAGTCCTTACCTAGGTACTGTCAGGACACGCCCTCATACTCTGCTTCTGACTGGCTAGTAGTCCTTACCTAGGTACTGTCAGGGCACGCCCTCATACTCTGCTTCTGACTGGCTAGTAGTCCTTACCTAGGTACTGTCAGGGCACGCCCTCATACTCTGCTTCTGACTGGCTAGTAGTACTTACCTAGGTACTGTCAGGGCACGCCCTCATACTCTGCTTCTGACTGGCTAGTAGTCCTTACCTAGGTACTGTCAGGACACGCCCTCATACTCTGCTTCTGACTGGCTAGTAGTCCTTACCTAGGTACTGTCAGGACACGCCCTCATACTCTGCTTCTGACTGGCTAGTAGTCCTTACCTAGGTACTGTCAGGACACGCCCTCATACTCTGCTTCTGACTGGCTAGTAGTCCTTACCTAGATACTGTCAGGACACGCCCTCATACTCTGCTTCTGACTGGCTAGTAGTCCTTACCTAGGTACTGTCAGGACACGCCCTCATACTCTGCTTCTGACTGGCTAGTAGTCCTTACCTAGGTACTGTCAGGACACGCCCTCATACTCTGCTTCTGACTGGCTAGTAGTCCTTACCTAGGTACTGTCAGGGCACGCCCTCATACTCTGCTTCTGACTGGCTAGTAGTCCTTACCTAGGTACTGTCAGGGCACGCCCTCATACTCTGCTTCTGACTGGCTAGTAGTCCTTACCTAGGTACTGTCAGGACACGCCCTCATACTCTGCTTCTGACTGGCTAGTAGTCCTTACCTAGGTACTGTCAGGACACGCCCTCATACTCTGCTTCTGACTGGCTAGTAGTCCTTACCTAGGTACTGTCAGGACACGCCCTCATACTCTGCTTCTGACTGGCTAGTAGTCCTTACCTAGATACTGTCAGGACACGCCCTCATACTCTGCTTCTGACTGGCTAGTAGTCCTTACCTAGGTACTGTCAGGACACGCCCTCATACTCTGCTTCTGACTGGCTAGTAGTCCTTACCTAGGTACTGTCAGGACACGCCCTCATACTCTGCTTCTGACTGGCTAGTAGTCCTTACCTAGGTACTGTCAGGACACGCCCTCATACTCTGCTTCTGACTGGCTAGTAGTCCTTACCTAGGTACTGTCAGGACACGCCCTCATACTCTGCTTCTGACTGGCTAGTAGTCCTTACCTAGGTACTGTCAGGACACGCCCTCATACTCTGCTTCTGACTGGCTAGTAGTCCTTACCTAGGTACTGTCAGGGCACGCCCTCATACTCTGCTTCTGACTGGCTAGTAGTCCTTACCTAGGTACTGTCAGGACACGCCCTCATACTCTGCTTCTGACTGGCTAGTAGTCCTTACCTAGGTACTGTCAGGACACGCCCTCATACTCTGCTTCTGACTGGCTAGTAGTCCTTACCTAGGTACTGTCAGGACACGCCCTCATACTCTGCTTCTGACTGGCTAGTAGTCCTTACCTAGATACTGTCAGGACACGCCCTCATACTCTGCTTCTGACTGGCTAGTAGTCCTTACCTAGGTACTGTCAGGACACGCCCTCATACTCTGCTTCTGACTGGCTAGTAGTCCTTACCTAGGTACTGTCAGGACACGCCCTCATACTCTGCTTCTGACTGGCTAGTAGTCCTTACCTAGGTACTGTCAGGACACGCCCTCATACTCTGCTTCTGACTGGCTAGTAGTCCTTACCTAGGTACTGTCAGGACACGCCCTCATACTCTGCTTCTGACTGGCTAGTAGTCCTTACCTAGGTACTGTCAGGACACGCCCTCATACTCTGCTTCTGACTGGCTAGTAGTCCTTACCTAGCTACTGTCAGGACACGCCCTCATACTCTGCTTCTGACTGGCTAGTAGTCCTTACCTAGGTACTGTCAGGACACGCCCTCATACTCTGCTTCTGACTGGCTAGTAGTCCTTACCTAGGTGCTGTCAGGACACGCCCTCATACTCTGCTTCTGACTGGCTAGTAGTCCTTACCTAGGAACTGTCAGGACACGCCCTCATACTCTGCTTCTGACTGGCTAGTAGTCCTTACCTAGGTACTGTCAGGACACGCCCTCATACTCTGCTCCTGACTGGCTAGTAGTCCTTACCTAGGTACTGTCATGGCACGCCCTCATACTCTGCTCCTGACTGGCTAGTAGTCCTTACCTAGGTACTGTCATGGCACGCCCTCATACTCTGCTTCTGACTGGCTAGTAGTCTTTACCTAGGTGCTGTCAGGACACGCCCTCATACTCTGCTTCTGACTGGCTAGTAGTCCTTACCTAGGAACTGTCAGGACACGCCCTCATACTCTGCTTCTGACTGGCTAGTAGTCCTTACCTAGGTACTGTCAGGACACGCCCTCATACTCTGCTCCTGACTGGCTAGTAGTCCTTACCTAGGTACTGTCATGGCACGCCCTCATACTCTGCTTCTGACTGGCTAGTAGTCTTTACCTAGGTACTGTCAGGACACGCCCTCATACTCTGCTTCTGACTGGCTAGTAGTCCTTACCTAGGTACTGTCAGGACACGCCCTCATACTCTGCTTCTGACTGGCTAGTAGTCCTTACTGCACATGTGCGACTCTCAACAAAGATGGAACAGAAGTGAGATGTCTCACTCTGTAGCTAAAACAGAGAGCTCAACACACAGGGTGAAAAGAGGAGCTGCAGCAATGTGCAGTACAACAAAAATATGGTGTTTTCTGAAAAGACCACATAAACCTATTCTGGTACAACCTCTAAATACTATTATGAACCTGAAAATTAGCATAATATGAGCACTTTAAGTGTAATGTTTGAGGCACCTCCTAGAACTCTTAAACATATACACTGGGGTTACATGAATAACATGCAAAACAAACATCAGGAAGTCCTTATAAGCTGTGCATGGTGAACTTTTCCCAACAGCACCGCAGATAGGTTTCGGATGCTCTTGTATGTTCCTGAAATAAAAAATGTAATTTATAAAAACCTTCTTCAAATCTAAGCTGTCCAAGTCAGAATCATTTGACCTACTAGTCTACCACGCAACATCCCTGGTTGGTAAACCTGTTAGTCCAGAGACATGTTGTTTTTATGTTCCTTGCCTTTGTGATTTGTTGTGATTTTGATTTGGTATTGATGGGTTATGTACTATGTATTATTTGTTTAATATATAGTAGTATATAATTTATTTGACCTGTGAAGCACTTTGTGACTCAGTCTGTGATAAGTGCTACTGTATATAAATACACTTTACTTACTAAAAATAATAAAAGAGCTTCAGCCTGCACAGAGAGTATATTGTAGACTCGGTGTTGCAAACAGATAATCAGAAATCAGAAAGTATCCTGTAGTCTTTACTAGTCTGTAAACTTTATTTGATGTTTACGCTGAAAATGTGCGCACGTCAATCTTATTTGACACAGAAATTGAGGTGCTTGTGTGAGTGAGGGACCAAGTACACGCAGAGATACACTGGTAAGAGCCAATGAGGTTTGAAGCGTAACTCTCGCCAAAATGCAACCTAGGGTCTTTTTGTGAATGTACGTGAGTCAAACTTTAGTTTAAAAGCATATTTAGGACGGAATCGTCACTTTTAAGATTGACCGTATTCTCATTTTTCGGTCAAATGGCCTTTTGAATGGGAGAGCTAGGAGCACTACTATGATCGCATCAAAATATCTATTTTTAAACACTAAGAAGACACAACATGGGGGGGCTCTACACATGAACTCAGCACTGAGAACATTCTTTGTGTACACAAACTCTTTTTGACTGGCGAGATGGCAGCGACCGGAAAAATCAACTGCTAAAGTGAGTCGTTCAAAACCTTTCTTTTTAGTAAACTCTGGGTCCACAAACAATGTTCTCAATGCTGAGTTAATGTGTAGAGCTCCTGGAGATACTTTGAGCAAAGTCTCATGTTGTGTCGAGTCTTCTTAGTGGTTAAAAATAGGTATTTTGAGGCTAGCATGAAAGTGCTCCTAGCTCTCCCATTCAAAAGGCCATTTGACCCAAAAACAAGAATACGATAAATCTTAAAAGTGCCGCTTCCGTCCTAAATATGCTTTTAGACTAAAGTTTGACTCACGTACATTCACAAAAATGTGGCGAAAGTTACGCTTTCACCATGTATCAGCTGATTTAAATAGCTCACGTTACTGTATTGTGTCAACAGTTAACTTAATTTAATATTGGATGTGGCGTTTTCTTTTGCGGGGTTCAAATGTTCCACCAGAACTTCCTGAGACTATTCTGCAGAGCCACCGTCACTGCGTCCGGAGCTTAGAAACGTCCAAGACCGTTGGGATTGTTTTAAAGAAATGCAAACAACCCAGAGTGTTTTTTCTCCTATCCAGGAGCACGTGTGTGGTGAGGCCAGACCTTACTGCACCCCACAGCGCTGTGGAGATAGAGCTGGCCATGTGAGACAGCTAACTTGAAAGTATGTGCCAGCATCCACAGTGTGAAGTTCCACACTGTTGCATGCTATTGCAGCTATTTACAAGCACTTGCCCGGGATTAGCAGTCACGTCCCCTCTCATATTTGTGGCATATGAATGATCTGCTGGGATGCTCGAAAGACGCTGTGATGGTTTGTGTGACCAGGGGCCGCTGGTCTCACCTTCCATGGAACGGATTTAGCTCCAGCTAACAACTGGTGGCTTCCTTAACAGCCTCACGATGAGATGTTTCCTTTGATGGTTAGAGGATTCCAACCTGTAAATACCAGATAACTTACATCAAATCATTTGCATCAACACAAACAAAGTGTGGTTTTTTGGGGGCATTTCAGCCTTTAATGGAAAGGACAGCCAGATATGAAAGGGGAGAGAGAGATAGAGAGAGAGAGAGAGAGAGAGACAGAGAGAGAGAGAGAGAGAGAGAGAGAGAGAGAGAGAGAGAGAGAGAGAGAGAGAGGGGAAAGACATGCAGAAAAATCATCCAGGTCAGACTCGAACCCTGGACCTTCTGCGTCGAGGCATACACCTCTATGTGCGCCTGCTCTACCCACTGAGCTCACCCGGCCACTAAGTGGTCTATTTTAACACCACTAGATGGCAGCAGAAACTAAAACATGTCATGCCATGAAATGAACACTAGACACATCATCACATCATCTTCTGGGGAGAAACTACTTTCAGCCCTTTATAGCCGCTTTCCGACCAAATAGTACAGGAACGTAGTTATAGGAAAAGTCCACTTCTAAGCAGTTCTACTAACTACTCTCCCCCAAAACCGTTTTTTTTTCCATTTGCATTCCCACCGGCCAAGTGACCATAGGGACTGGTAGGAGGGGTAAGGGAGTGACGCAAGCACAGCAACGGTCTTTATAGCATTAAAATCAGAAAAGAAATACACCAAAAAAAGTATTAACTATATACTAAATCTAATGTATATGTCATAATTTAGTCTCCCAAAGAGAAACTGTATCTCTCTCTCTGCCTGCTGCGCTGTGGCCGTGTGTGTGTGTGTGTGTGTGTGTGTGTGTGTGTGTGTGTGTGTGTGTGTGTGTGTGTGTGTGTGTGTGTGTGTGTGTGTGTGTGTGTGTGTGTGTGTGTGTGTGTGTGTGTGTGACGGCGGACCGGCAAGGTTGTCAAGCCCGGCGGCGAGCAAGCGATCCCGGCCGCCAACAGCTGGCTGTCTCGTCACTTTATGGAGCTTCTCAACTCCGAAAACTTTGAGGCAAATTGTTAATTTGCAACGATTTTCGGAAGACTGCCTATATTTGAAATCTAAACAGTTCATTTCTCGCCTAAAACGTTGTCAGAAGTGACTTTAATGATGAATAAGATGGTGAAAATTGTTTAAAATGTCCTGCTGTTTAAAATGTCTGCAAGTTCCGAGGTTGGCAGTGGGTGTGACTTTTAAGTTCCACCAATCAGGTAGACCTAGGAAAAGGGAAAAGACACTGCTCTGAAGTAGGAGCTGAAAGAGTATGCTACTGTGGCCAGAGGATCTAGGAACATTAAGTTCTAGGAACTGCAAAAATCCCTCCGGTCGGAAAGCCCTTCATGAGTGAAGCAAACATGTTAATAGCCCCCAACAAAACGCCATGTTTAGTTGTGTGTCACCAACCTTGATACATTTTTCTTCACTCTAAGGACAAACCATGTCATTTCATGCTTCATAAAGCACAACATGCTGTGTTGTCGGTAATATCATTATAATAGAAAGAAGAAGACATGAAGACTTTACCTTCTGTGGTGTAGAACCGACCTCTGGAGAAACTACACTTCTTATCACTGCAAAGAAACAGTACAATTACAACACATACTTCACTAGCCCTTGACTATGACTATCAGGACATGTCTCTATACTGTCTCAGCTGGGTTCAGTGGGCCCATTCTTCACATCTGAGAGTAAAACTGCTGCATTGTATCAGGAAGAATGAATCTACAAGGCCGCAAATCCCCAAAACTAAAAAAAACTGGAACTTCCAAAATGACTTTAATGCAATAACTTTAATTTATTAAATCAAAACAGTTGCTATTAATTTTCTGGCGATCAAATATAATCAGTTGATTGACTGATCGTTTCAGCTCTACCCTAGAATATTGCTTTTAATGTCCCAACCACTTAAGAGATTGGTCTAACCTTTAATCTATGACCAAATAAAACAAAAGCAGCACATACCTCTGCCAGGGTTGCAACATTTTTGATTATCCAAAAGTTAACAATGGGACATGAGTTCCCACAGATGGATTTCTTAGTACACACTGACTCTCTCTATCTGTGATGTGATAATAGCATGTAACTGTCTTAAAACATGAATAAACATTAATGTATGGAATGGCCTATGACTGCACTGGTGGAGCTGTCCTGTCTATCTGCCTTTTACTTATGTGTGTATTTTGTCATTATGAGTTGTGTTATGAAATTATATTGTGTATGTTTAGTTTCTGTCATATAATTTCCTATTCTGTATTGTTATGACGCATGTGCGTATTTATTACTGCATTGTCCCGTTATGAAGAGACTTGGAAGGACCTCAGGAAGAATAGCTCATTGCAGGAGCCAATAAGGATCCTAAATAAACACACAAACAACCATCTGTGTGCATTCATGCCCCATTAATGCATGTTACTAATTTAGCTTATTCCTCAGAGTCTTTATGTTTTCTCGCCTCGCAGATTTCCTCGGATTGTGGCGGCACCTGGATCGCGTTTGCAGGTGCTGCCGCGGTCCTGCTCGACGCCCTGCTACTACTTTTATTATTTTGTATTAGTCATAGTTGTATTATCCCTCGCCCTCTCTCACTCAACCGGTCGAGGCAGATGGCCAGCTGCCCACCTAGAGCCAGGTTATGTTCAAGGTTTCTGCCTGTTAAGAGGAAGTTGTTCCTCGCCGCAGCTGCACTCTTGGAGGAATTGGTGTGTCTCCGTAAAAATAGTGTGGTCTAGACCTACTCTATCTGTAAGTGTCCTGAGATAACTGCTGTTGTCATCTGACACTATAATCAAAATGTAATTTAATCATGCAGGCTGCTTGTGCATCAATGGTCAGGGCCCCCTGTCTCATTCTTCACCCACATTTGTACAAAATATTTCTCATTCATTTTTTTTTTTTAAAGCTTGTGGTAGGTTTGACCATGTGTGAATTTCACCCCCAGTTAATGAACTGGTGTTAACACTGATATCTATGATCCATCATATCATTTGGCCCCAGATTATCTACAGAAAACACACCTGTACAAAAAAAGCAAATCAATCAATAATACTCTACTGCTCCCTCTGTTTACTCACCATGCTGTCTGTCTCCAACAAGAACAAGTTGTCCGTACACACTGCTTCCAAATTCATTGATCTTAACCCCCAGACCCTCTGATCTCAATAACATGTTGATCTAGGCGTTTACATCCACGTCCACCTCTCCCCATTTAGTAGTAGCTACACCCCCTGTTCAGTCAGACACAGTGAGATGGATAAAGTTGTGTCCCCTAACACCACACTATGTTTATGTATTTATGTTGTGTGTACATGTTCTAGACACTTATAACAATACACGCTCCGTGTGAAAACAATACAATCGATCTAACGTTATCTATCTTCTGCTTTAATTTATTGTGTGACCCATGTCTGAATATAGTGACAGCTCCCAGACTGCCAGGGAACCTGTCTGACATAGCTATTATATTATATCCAGGGTCCAAAATGAACTTATTTGTCCACCAGCCAAATGGCTAGTGAATGTTCAAATTGTACCAGCCAAGAAAATCTACCAGCCACTTGCATATTTTACCAGCATTTGGCTGGTAAATGGTGCTAATTTCGGGCCCTGATTATATCTCTTACTATAGCTAGCCGTACGCACAGCTAACGTTAGTTACCTATCGAAATATGTGCCCTATATAATTATGTTTTATGCTAGTAAGCTAATGTTAATGTTGAAGAAAGTCGGGCTCTAACATCACACAACAGTCTCGTTATTATTACCTGTGTGAATAAGGTTAAACATCCGTCCCGGCTCCTCCTCCTCTTCGCAAATGACAGACAAAGCTGTGGCGCGAAAATACAGTTCAAACGCACATCTACCGTTAAAGTTAAAGTTATTATCATGCCCACACAGTGACAGGCCTAGGACTACTAATGATGACATGATGTCCGAAAAGGGTTTTTCCAAAAAAATTGCTGATATAAAGATTGTTTTAGTCTGGAACCAAGCCAACCAGCAACATGTTTTTTTCAACAAAAAAAAATAATAATAAGGTACAATACCGTGTACATAAACTATCATAGACTTGATAGAAGCTCGCTCTAGGTTCGCGGGTAGGGTAAACATTTCCATGGTAACAGCGAGGTGGACCAATCAGAGACGTCGCTGTTACGCTTAGGGTTGTGGGTAGCGTAGTATTTCTCCATGAAATCGCGAATAGAACACGTTTTTCTTAAAACCAGGTTGATTTCATACGGACTTTCGTTTCACAACCTCACAGATCGGGGTCAGTCTACCTGACATGGTTTAGACATTATGGCTGACAATCAAAATCCATGAGAAAACATGTTTGGAGAAATATTAAATTACATCATGACGTTGTGTGGTTTTATGGGAGTTGTCTTCATTGTTTAACCACTAGGCCTAGTGTCATTTAAAATGTAACTGTTCACGGATGAATTGATCTATTACAGTTGTATTCAAATTACTTTTAGTAAGGTTTATTATTGGGCTACTTAGATTCTATTTGTGGTGGTTACTGACCAGTTAGTTGGCAAGCAAGCTAACATAGTCAGCAGCTATTCTCGCTTTACCAGAAGGTCTGGGAGTCCACCCAGCATTCTGGGATGGGAGAAAAAAGGAGGAGCATCCAAAGACACATATAAAGACAGTATATAAAAGGGAGCATCTCGCTGCAGCCAGTAGACGAGGCAACTATGTTGGCAAGTAACAAACATGAATAATATAAAAGCTTAATTTTAATTGCAAAAAATGTGTTGTTTTGTTGATGGATCTAACTACTTATACTGAGGCACACGTTATACAATTAGCTTAGCACTACACTGTAGCCTACACTTTCGTAAGCTTCCATAAGTTTATCATTGTTTTAAAGAAAGCGTTCCTCTGAAAGCCTTCTTCATTTAAGTTGTCAAGTTAATGCACATCACGACATCTTTTGTGGCGCCAACGTCATAGCTAGGACATAGACTTAGCTTCAGGGACATTTTGGCTGCTAGCTAGGTGCACCAATACTAATATGTGATAATGTGTATACAGCATGAAGGGAACAGCAGGAGTAGTCAGCAAAATAATTACTTTATAAAATAATCCGATTATACAATCCTTCTGAGCTTGCTAAAAGCAGGAAACTGTCCTTCCAGGAATGGTGTGAGAGCAATCATCTCACTTAACACTAATACAATTAAGGAGATGATCTTTGATCAAAAAGAACCCTGTAGTTTAAGGAGACTGTGTAATTCACAGTACCTCGGCATTCACATAGATAGACGGTCTGCTAAAATGGATGATGAATGTGAAAATGTGCATTGTCTCCGTCACATTTTGACATTGTGAAGTACTTTACATTACATTTTTCACTCAACCAAAACAACTTGCAGTCAAGAGAGTTAGTAAGGCTAATCACTCACTACTGATCACCAAAATGCAGCAAACCGTAAACTCATCTTTATTTCCCCAGCACACAACACATTTTGAGGGCCTCCCGGACCCAGGGAAATATCTTGAGGGTGGATCCTGTAAATGTAAAGGATAACATTCAACAAATGTTTCTCATCATGAATTGTCAGCCAAGTTGTCCTACTTACTGTTGTGTTAAGATTCTGACTGTTAAATGATTGGAGAATTAGTTTTGAGAGTCAGTATAGAAAACATTTTTTTTGCAGTTGTTGTTGGCGGTCCACTTTACAAAAAGATATATTTCCCTCTTGTCTACAGAATAATTGATACTGTTGAGAGAGAAGGGATTTCATCAATTTTCTCAAAGGCCCACATAAAGGTAATTATTAAGACATATATAGTAGCCATAACAAAATGAGAAGTGTTCTTATGTGTTCACACTTTTGTTTCAGAGCTTATATGATGAGCTAATCTGTGGGAGCAGAAGGTCCAACAGGATGTTCTTATGGAATCATCCTGTATCCCTTTCTCTGAAACAGCACCTGAACCAGAAGATGCTGCTTTTTAGTGAGAAGTGGGTAAGCAAAAATGTCAGTGATGTGTATGTGTGTACCTGTGACTGCAGTGCCTTACTGAGAGTGGTCAGAGTACCTCTCCCTAACCTGCAGGATACCTAAGAAAAGAGTATGTTAAAGGGCCCAAAGTATTTTAATGGACTTTTTACATCCTGACCATGGACTTTTCAAACTGAGGTCAGACAGATGTCTCTGCTGCTACAAGACCAGAACAGAGAGACTGAGGAGGAGTTTCTTTCCTCAAGCTTTACATTAGTATTTCTATGTATGTGACAAATACAAGTCCTTGTATCCTTGTATTGCTTTGTCTCCATAGACCTATGATATCTGGAAAATAACAAGAGCAGGTGACTGGCTTGGGATCATCCAGTAGGAGCAGGGAAATGGGAGCATACATGAGCGTTGACTTTGTGATGGATGTCATGCATCCAGAGGTAAGATGGTCACTTTTTCTAGGTAATGTGATGGTCCCCAAGATCCTCACGCTGCCTCCACTGTGCGTGACAGGTGGCATTAAGCATCAGTGTAGCATCTTATGTGGTAAAATGGGAGATTTGTATAGAGTGAAAAGGGGTCTTGAAGAAAGAAGTCTTGCATACCCACATTATGCAATGCCCAGTGGACGGCACTTGATTGGGGGATGGGAAATGGAGGAAACTTTATATACGAACCCTGCACTCATCGCATGATTTGATTGTTTGACTATTTTCCAGATAGTCATCAAAATCCTGGAAGGCGAAGGTCAATCTGAAGTCCTAATGACCAGAGAAGGCATCGCATTTTCAATATCATTGACCTCACGTGCTCTGGTCGGTCAGCGTTTCCAGATCTTCTGCATCTCTGTGTCTCTGAATAAGAGTTATTAGTTATATTACAATATTACTGTCTCTGAATTGTAATGCGTTACACTACGTTTCATTACTTTTGAGTTACTTTCACCAAAATAACAGGGGAAGTTTGATTTGGCAGCTAGCTTGTGAATTTCACCACCAGATCAATAAAGTCTACTCTTTATCCACTTTAATACATCACAGATTATTCATATTTTGTATAATTAATATAAATATGCAAAGTAACTAAAGCTATAATAAATAGATAAGTAAAACGTATAATAGGCAAGTAGGAGAAAATGAAAATACTCAATTAAAAGTACCTTACAGTTGTATTTAAGTATGGCATTGTTGTAAAAGAAGAAGAAATTCATGTTGTTTAGTTTAAAAAACTCTAAAGGAAATGTTCAATTATAGTGTGATTAAAACTCACTATTTACATTATTTACAGTACTTGATTTACAGCTGATTTGTGAAAAGGTAGCCTACACAACCTTATTTAACAGTAATTTAGTTTTACTGCGAACCGTCACAGGAAGTGCTTTTATTTTGAAGTAGGCTAGTTGTCTGTTGTGTAGCCTACTCTTGATACTCAGATGCAACATGTCCGTCAGGCTCAAGTTGTTCACTTTCTTGTTTGTAAAACTGCAACATATTGAACAGTAAATGGTCACAATAAAAGACAAACGTTTTTGGTCGTCATTGGAAGCCATTCCACTGTTGTTGCATGAAATGTCGTTTTTGTTAAGCCTACATCATCAGTTTATATCATCTAATGTGAAAACAAGAGGCTAATATCAGCTTTGCTAACAGGCTAGCTTCCGAGCATATGGGGAGTGACGTAAGCAGATAAAAATGACTGACTTGGATGTGGGTGTGGCTTGATGTCAAGCCCCGCCTTCCCGCGGGCTACAGCAAAATGCACTTGGAAAAAAGCGCTCTGGTTTATTGGCATTTCATTAAACCAATCACAGTCATCTTGGGCGGTGCTAAGTGCCGGACGGAGCCACGGCGCCTCTGTAAAATAGTCTCGGGAAGAAACTTGTTTTGGTGGAACATGTGTACGTTCAAAGGTTGTTATAGTCGTGCAACAGAAAAACTCAGATTGGACAGATAGTCTAGCTAGCTGTCTGTATTTACCCTGCAGAGATCTGAGGAGCAGTTAACCAGAGTCCTCACAAATCCACCGGAGGTTAGAACGCCAACACAGAGAAAGAGGAGGTGATAGACGTCTGGCGGCACTTCCTGCAGCACCTGAACAATCCCGGAAGTAGAACGTCGTGGATATAGACTAGCCAACAGCTAACAAAAAGTAGTAAAACTAGTCCTGCATAATCAAATAGCCTAAAACTGTGCAGAAAATGCCCTGTATCAGTGTGATAATATTATAATAATATTATCATTTACAACATTTTGGGATTGTTTTTTTTTAGTGTGTAACAAGCATTTGACTATAGCTGGTCAAGGTGGAGCCAAATTAAACTACTTCATACAGTAGTTTAATCTATTATCTTGGATTATATTTAATAAGAATGCTTTGTACATAACATCTGAAACCAATGTGGTGGAGTAAAAAGTTCAATACAGGCTTAGCTCTGTAGATGAGTGGAAGTATAAAGAAGGTTCAAATGGAAATAAGTAAAGTATGTTTCAACGTTGTTATTTAAATACAGAAGCCGACAGTACTGAGTCAATGTACTTATTGACTTTCCATCACTGCTGGTAATTGAATTAAGTGACTTTGTTGCACAGGCAAAAACCTGAGACAACCTGAACATGCACTGCATTTATCTTGCTACTTGCTACTTGTTGTAATATATCTTTGTTGTCCACCAGGGTGGACCTTCGTCTTTGGCTCCCCAAACACAAGAAGCGACAACATAAAGCATAAAAAGCAGACAAGCAAATAAATGTTGCTCATTGATCATAAACGTGTTGGTTAAGGGAGAGAACAGCAGAGCTCCTGTCTGGTGGGCAGCCTGTGTTCACAGTGATCGAGCTGCCATACTCCACCTGACACAGACCCTCTGTGGGTGTCTCTGGTCCACAAAACTAACCAATCAATGAGCCTTTTCAGGAGAACGTGTCTTCTTTGAGTTACAAACTAAGCCTAAATCCATGAATAGAACCCTGGCATATTCTTCAGCAGGCATAATCTGGTTAGTAACTGTGTTAAGCAGAGACAGCACAGTGTATCCTCTGCAAAGTATAGTGGCCAGTGAGCTTCAGCCAGAACTCCTCCCATGGTTTTACATAGTATGGAAGATAACGCTGCAGGCCGGAAATCATTTTACATTTTCGTGATTGGCTTTTGGCGCAGGCCTGATTATTGAGAATTTTATGATTTTGGTGTGGGAAAAAAATCATTTTGAGGGGCACATTCTTTTAAAAGTCTAATGTGTTGGAATTTCTCCCATCTAGTGTTGAGATCATATATCAATCAACTCTCTCGCGCCACGCAGTTCAAAGTACGTATTCCAGCTACGGTAGCCTTCACACTTCAAAAAGCTGTCTCTTGCTCTTTTCAATCTCCTTTTTCTTTTTCTGGGTGAAGAAGAAGAAGACTCCTGTTCCTGACATTAGGATTTTGAATACGTGTGGTCCTCCATGTTTCCTTCTTCTAACTTGCCGGGGCCGGGAAGCTACGATACCCGTTAGCATAATTAGCAGCAGCTGTGAGTTTATCATGTGACAGAGAAAACGTGAAAGGTGGAGCAGTATGTCCTGTATGTCCCTCACCGGCTACCGTATTTCAAGATGGAGCATGAATATGGAGCGTCTACACCAGTTCATGTATGAATATGGAGCGTCTACACCAGTTCATGTATGAATATGGAGCGTCTACACCAGTTCATGTATGAATATGGAGCGTCTACACCAGTTCATGTATGAATATGGAGCGTCTACCCCAGTTCATGTATGAATATGGAGCGTCTACACCAGTTCATGTATGAATATGGAGCGTCTACCCCAGTTCATGCATGAATATGGAGCGTCTACACCAGTTCATGTATGAATATGGAGCGTCTACACCAGTTCATGTATGAATATGGAGCGTCTACACCAGTTCATGTATGAATATGGAGCGTCTACACCAGTTCATGTATGAATATGGAGCGTCTACCCCAGTTCATGTATGAATATGGAGCGTCTACACCAGTTCATGTATGAATATGGAGCGTCTACACCAGTTCATGTATGAATATGGAGCGTCTACCCCAGTTCATGTATGAATATGGAGCGTCTACACCAGTTCATGTATGAATATGGAGCGTCTACACCAGTTCATGTATGAATATGGAGCGTCTACCCCAGTTCATGCATGAATATGGAGCGTCTACACCAGTTCATGTATGAATATGGAGCGTCTACACCAGTTCATGTATGAATATGGAGCGTCTACACCAGTTCATGTATGAATATGGAGCGTCTACACCAGTTCATGTATGAATATGGAGCGTCTACCCCAGTTCATGTATGAATATGGAGCGTCTACACCAGTTCATGTATGAATATGGAGCGTCTACACCAGTTCATGTATGAATATGGAGCGTCTACCCCAGTTCATGTATGAATATGGAGCGTCTACACCAGTTCATGTATGAATATGGAGCGTCTACACCAGTTCATGTATGAATATGGAGCGTCTACCCCAGTTCATGTATGAATATGGAGCGTCTACCCCAGTTCATGTATGAATATGGAGCGTCTACCCCAGTTCATGTATGAATATGGAGCGTCTACACCAGTTCATGTATGAATATGGAGCGTCTACACCAGTTCATGTATGAATATGGAGCGTCTACACCAGTTCATGTATGAATATGGAGCGTCTACACCAGTTCATGTATGAATATGGAGCGTCTACACCAGTTCATGTATGAATATGGAGCGTCTACCCCAGTTCATGTATGAATATGGAGCGTCTACACCAGTTCATGTATGAATATGGAGCGTCTACATCAGTTCATGTATGAATATGGAGCGTCTACACCAGTTCATGTATGAATATGGAGCGTCTACACCAGTTCATGTATGAATATGGAGCGTCTACCCCAGTTCATGTATGAATATGGAGCGTCTACACCAGTTCATGTATGAATATGGAGCGTCTACACCAGTTCATGTATGAATATGGAGCGTCTACACCAGTTCATGTATGAATATGGAGCGTCTACACCAGTTCATGTATGAATATGGAGCGTCTACACCAGTTCATGTATGAATATGGAGCGTCTACCCCAGTTCATGTATGAATATGGAGCGTCTACACCAGTTCATGTATGAATATGGAGCGTCTACATCAGTTCATGTATGAATATGGAGCGTCTACACCAGTTCATGTATGAATATGGAGCGTCTACACCAGTTCATGTATGAATATGGAGCGTCTACCCCAGTTCATGTATGAATATGGAGCGTCTACACCAGTTCATGTATGAATATGGAGCGTCTACCCCAGTTCATGTATGAATATGGAGCGTCTACACCAGTTCATGTATGAATATGGACCGTCTACACCAGTTCATGTATGAATATGGAGCGTCTACCCCAGTTCATGTATGAATATGGAGCGTCTACCCCAGTTCATGTATGAATATGGAGCGTCTACCCCAGTTCATGTATGAATATGGAGCGTCTACACCAGTTCATGTATGAATATGGAGCGTCTACATCAGTTCATGTATGAATATGGAGCGTCTACACCAGTTCATGTATGAATATGGAGCGTCTACACCAGTTCATGTATGAATATGGAGCGTCTACCCCAGTTCATGTATGAATATGGAGCGTCTACACCAGTTCATGTATGAATATGGAGCGTCTACACCAGTTCATGTATGAATATGGAGCGTCTACACCAGTTCATGTATGAATATGGAGCGTCTACACCAGTTCATGTATGAATATGGAGCGTCTACACCAGTTCATGTATGAATATGGAGCGTCTACCCCAGTTCATGTATGAATATGGAGCGTCTACACCAGTTCATGTATGAATATGGAGCGTCTACATCAGTTCATGTATGAATATGGAGCGTCTACACCAGTTCATGTATGAATATGGAGCGTCTACACCAGTTCATGTATGAATATGGAGCGTCTACCCCAGTTCATGTATGAATATGGAGCGTCTACACCAGTTCATGTATGAATATGGAGCGTCTACCCCAGTTCATGTATGAATATGGAGCGTCTACACCAGTTCATGTATGAATATGGACCGTCTACACCAGTTCATGTATGAATATGGAGCGTCTACCCCAGTTCATGTATGAATATGGAGCGTCTACCCCAGTTCATGTATGAATATGGAGCGTCTACACCAGTTCATGTATGAATATGGAGCGTCTACCCCAGTTCATGTATGAATATGGAGCGTCTACCCCAGTTCATGTATGAATATGGAGCGTCTACACCAGTTCATGTATGAATATGGAGCGTCTACACCAGTTCATGTATGAATATGGAGCGTCTACACCAGTTCATGTATGAATATGGAGCGTCTACCCCAGTTCATGTATGAATATGGAGCGTCTACACCAGTTCATGTATGAATATGGAGCGTCTACACCAGTTCATGTATGAATATGGAGCGTCTACACCAGTTCATGTATGAATATGGAGCGTCTACACCAGTTCATGTATGTATATGGAGCGTCTACACCAGTTCATGTATGAATATGGAGCGTCTACACCAGTTCATGTATGAATATGGAGCGTCTACCCCAGTTCATGCAAACGCAAATGTACAATTTCAAACCAATAGGAATACTTGGAATTAATGGTGGTGGTAAATATTCATGAAAAAGGACAAGTTAGTGAACGGGCAACACAGATTTTGATAATGAACAACTAGACACGTTACACACCGGACCTTTAAAAGATGGGCTCTTAGACCGCCTGGCCTGTGGTCTTGTTCGGCTTCACTTTCTTCAGGTCTGTGTGTGTTTTGTTATTTACACACCTCACTCTAATGAGTCATAGCACTACTTGAACCGTAGCATGCCATTATTTCATTTCATTTACACATTTTCCAATAGCAAGTGATGATCACACCATTGCCTACATCTGACAAGGGTCCGGACCTTGTCCCACTTAAAATCAGGACATTGAGACCTGAACATAAAACGGTTTAGTCTTTTAAAACAACGTTGCAGTCATTTCTTAGCAGAAGCCATCATAAACATGTTTCTATGAATCGTCCAGATATTACAATAAAGGTCAACAGAGGTGACCTGACCACACCTGAGGCAGGGAAGTGAAAATCAAACACTCCTGCATGGAAAGGAATCGCCCCCTTTCAGGTTCAATCAATCAACCCAATTAAGGCTCTGACACACCAACCCGACGGCCGACCATCGGCAGAAAAGCCAGTCGGACTGATTAGTCGGCTCCCCGGGGGCAAAAAAGTGCCTCAGAACACACCGAAGCGACACCGACTTGAGCAAACGTTCTGCGCGTGCACAAAACGTAATACGTCTCCATTACAGCAGGCGGCGCTAATCTGTATTGTCGCCCATAATGGCGGCTCATTCGGAATACGATCTCGTATTTTATGAAAAAATAGTTCACTGAAACGTGTTTCTGAAAACATTTTAAGGAGAATTAGGCCGTGCAGTTGCTGAATCTGTTTTCATTTCAGATCAACTAAGGTCAGTTTAAAAGATTTTTGTCAGATTTTGAGAGGCGTTCGTCGAGCTCATCCCGCTCGTCATTTCTGGGTTAGCACTCCACCAATCAGATTGGTCATTGAGTCCGACTGCCCGGCCTCTGATTCAACAAGTCAAATCGGCCCAAATGAAGGCCGATGGCTCCTCCGACTGACAACAGCCCGGAACACACCAGTAGTATCTATAATGCGCTTAAGATGGCGGCCGGAAGTGGGCGTGTCCTATTAACCGGAAGTGACCTTTGTACCGGAAGTGGGTGTGTCCAAAAAAAATAAATAATAAAATAAAAAAAAATAAATTAATTTAAAAAATTATTTAAATAAATTAAAAAATAAATTAAATAAAAAAAAAAAATAAATAAAAAAAAAATTAATTAAAAAAATTATTTAAATAAATTAAAAAATAAATTAAATTAAAAATTAAAACAGGACGGCACGTACCGGAAGGGGTGTAACTATGTAGGTTAAAAAGTACGGGATGTCATGTCCTTTATAGTGTTTCCGTTTCCGGCCACAGCATACCTGCTATGTGGGATGGGTCTTCTGATATAAAGGCCAAGGGTCTGGGTGACTTGGTCTCTGTCATTTTTTTTTTCTCTGATAGCAACACATGTATGCTTTTGCAGGGTGACCAACACGCACATGGGTCCCTGACATTTTTCTGATAGCAACGCATGTATGCTTTTGCAAGCTGAGGATTTGCGTTACCATTATTATTGTATTCCCATCAACATTTACATTACTACAATATCCACTACGGCTTGAGGATATCTTCAGTCATGTCTTCCACTGGTGAGTAATATTAATTTAATTTTAAATTTCAAACATCTTGCTTAAAATGCTATTCACTGTTTTGCTTTCAATCAAGAGTAAGAACTTTTGTTTTTTGTGGCTTGTTGTTTATAAGTTTCTCTTAATAGGGGGGTCTGCAGCCGGTGAAGTTATTACAGTGATTCATGGTAATAATAATAATAATAATAATATATATACATGTATCATTATAACTTGATTTGTTACGTTATGTTATATCCTTTAATGTGCTTTTCATTCTTTTGTAGATGATATAAAGAAGGCTATTAACCGCTTAAAAAGGAAGAGAAAATTAAATAACACCGTTGCTGAGAATCCTGAATCCTCAACTTCAAGGCAGTTTATGGAGACACTCTCGGCCAATATAGAGGTAACATTTTATATCATCTTTTATGTGTATAAGTATATGGTTTAAAAAAAATGGTCATTTACGTTGCATATATTGAAAAAACATCTTATTTTCTGACTTTTTAGGAGACACGTGCTGCTGTAGAAGCCCTACGTGCGATCGATATCCCTCCTCCTCCTCCTCCGGTCCATTCTGATACTGTGTGGCCCCCTGTGTACTATGAAGAGATAAGAAACGTGCATGATGAATCAATTGCATTAACCCCTCTTGAAGTAAGTAATCTCATCATATGGTGTGATAGTTATATGGTTATTATTATCATTATTATTATTATTATTATTATTATTGTTAACAGTAATTGCATTTGGTCTTCATCACAGCGGTACCTCGATGGTCTGCAGACAGCCGAGAATAATGCAGCTGAAGAGTTAGTTCTACAAAATGGATCTATTGAACGTGATACGCTGATAAGGCTACCTGAACCAACGCATTTGGAGGTGATGTGTGTGTGTGTGTGTGTGTGGGTGTGTGTGTGTGTGTGTGTGTGTGTGTGTGTGTGTGTGTGTGTGCGTGTGTGTGTGTGTGTGTGTGTGCATGTGTGCGTGTGTGTGTGTGTGTGTGTGTGTGTGTGTGTGTGTGTGTGTGTGTGTGTGTGTATGCACGCATGTGTGTGTGTGTGTGTGTGTGTGTGTGTGTGTGTGTGTGTGTGTGTGTGTGTGCACGCATGTGTGTGTGTGTGTGTGTGTGTGTGTGTGTGTGTGTGTTTTTCTTACTGTGTACACATGAGTGTGTGTGTGTGTGGTTAGCCTAGATTTTTTTCTTTGATCATTGTTTGCCCTCTCAGAGCAAGAGTTTAACAATTCCTTCTTTGAACCACACACTGTTTGTACTGTCAGTTTGCCTGCTGCATCAGTAGCTAAACATGAAATAAATACCTCAGGCCTGTAGCTCTGTATCCACACAGCTTCAGTTTTCTGTCTTTAACCCCCTATTCTTTTATATTCAAACTATTCTGATTGTGGTGTGCATACTGTATAGCCAATGGAAATGAGAGGAAACTGATGTGGGAGTTTGTGGAATTAGAATTGTTCCTGCATGTAAGGTATACTAGCATACTGTGTGTGTGTGTGTGTGTGTGTGTGTGTGTGTGTGTGTGTGTGTGTGTGTGTGTGTGTCTGATAGACAGATAGATAGATAGATATTATTATATAGCATATTCTTATTAAAGAATTAAAATGTATTTGATTTTTCTTCATAGGAAACCCATGCAAATCAAGACACATTCCCACAACAACAGCCAGCACTACACCAGCAGCAAGAAGAAGAAGAAGAGCAGCAGCAGCTGCAGCAGCAGCAGCAGCAGCAGCCACAGATGCACCAGCATCAAGATTTACAGCCAATCACAGGTGACCTGTTTGAAACACCTGATCTGTTTGACTGGGGTACCAACATACATTCCGATGCTCTATATAACAGCATTGATGTACTAGTGTCTAAAGTTGCTGAAGTACAAGATTCTAACAAGCAACTGTTGGCGTTAATCACTTCTCAAGTCAGTGTTTGTGCCACACTACTGTCTAGAGTTGATGCTTTAGAAGCTTCTAACAAGCAGCTGTTAGCTCTAACTACGTCTCAAGCAATAGCAAGGGTGTCTGATCAGGAGATCATGCATCAGAGATTTTTAGAGATACGAAGTGTTTTTGTACCCACAGTAAATCTTCTTGAGAAAACTCTGAAATACAGGCAATAAAGTAGTCTAGCGGAAGGTGTAAAAAAGAAATAAATAAATAAATAAAAATAAAAATAAAAATAAAAATACAAATAAATGAAAAATGCCTCCAAGAAAAAAACTGAAAAAATCTAAACATACCCACGCTGATGTGGATGTACATGACCAAGCTGACGATGTGCTAGAACCAAGCTGTGATGCAGACTTTGATCAAGATCGTTTCGAAGCAGTAATGCTTCGACTAAATGATACTATAGATAAACGTAATCGTGAACATCAAAAACTACTGTTGTCATCAAAAAATAATCATACACGTGACCAGGAAAAAAAAAAATTCCTTGCTGAATGTGCAGATGAAATGCACGCTGTTTTACATGCCTTTAACACTATGATGGCGGAAGAAGAAGAAGAGCCTCCAATGACCATCACTGTATCGTCAGAACAGCCTAGTACCGGTATTGCTAACGCACCTGTAAGGAGTACTGCTGTGTTGCCATTGTCACCTATCAGCATACTGCCAGAACAGCCAAGTACCAGTAGTTCTAACGCACCTGTAAGGAGTACTACTGTGTTACCATTGTCGCCTATCAGCATATTACCACAACAGCCAAGTACCAGTAATGCTAATGGTCCAGTAAATCCTCAGACAGGGGCTTCTTCCAGTACTGTAGGTGAAATCACTACCCGACACATACCCCCCTTTAACGCATCAGTATTACGGCAGAGACTAGACTTACGGAATATTGACATGCATGACATAGGTAACATCCCCATGCGTGTACGCGAGGCTTTAACCGGTATCATTGACAGGGCAACAGCGTCAGGCGGTCAGGACAGTGTCATAAATGTCTCTTTAAGGGGGTCATCGTTACCTGCTGATGTACACACCATTTTGAATGCTAATGATCAGTATAATGCAGACTCATTTTTAGAGCGTATTTCCCAAGTTTTACAGAGTAACGACACTTCAATGACCGATGACTCACTAGAATTCATTGTGACTGTGGCGGGAAACATGAGTGGGGGAGCACGTCTGAAGTTAGGCAATGTCCCTTATGATGACATATTATGCAAAAAAGGTAACCACCTGTACAACCCCAAGAACCCAGATGACGAAGGAGCCAGCCTGTGTTTTGCAACATGTCTGGCTCATTATAAGCATCCTAGCATGCATCTAAGTGAGAAAATAAAATATGCTAAAAAACTCCATAGTGATCTGGGATACGAATTTTCACACAGGGTGTCATTCACGGATGTAGACAGATTTCAGAAACATTTAAATGTTAAGATAGTGATATTTCATCACGGTACAGGACGTAAAAAGCTACAGATCTTCAAAACACACGACGCGCTTCATGTTGAAACGGTATGGTTATACCTACATGATAACCACTACTGTCTTATCACGAATCCAAAAGGATTTTTTGGGTCTGCATACGTTTGTGATGCTTGTTATTTGACTTATGAAGCCCCTTTATCACATCTCTGCAGTCAACTGTGTAGAGTGTGTTTTACTGCGTGTCACCTTTTTCCTGGTAATGCTGTAAGGTGTGGCGACTGTAAACGCATATGCGCGTCCGGACATTGTTTCGAAATGCATAAGTTAGTGGAAACGAAACACAACTGTATTCCATGCGAGAGAATCAAATATTGTGATGATTGTGAACGTGTTTACCATGCGTTAAAAAATAAGGAGCATGTCTGTACGCCCCCAGCATGCAAGCACTGTGGTGAGCGTTTGACTGACACAGTACATTCTTGCTACATACAACCTTTAGAAAAAGTAAATGACAGTGATCGTTACATATTCTATGACTTCGAAACACGATTTCATAATGGCAAACATGAGGCTAATTATGTTTGTGCAATGGATCTTAATGGCAAATATATGTGTTTCAGGGGTCCAAATTGTGTAGCTGCGTTCGTAAACCACTACAATAAACCGCAATTTAGAGGCTTCACATTCATCGCACACAATGCATCCGGATTTGATAGTTACATACTGCTGGAGTATTATGTTAAACAAGGTATTTGCCCAAAACTGACCATGCGTGGTAGCAGAGTGCTTATGATGTACCATACATCTTTACGACAGCGATGGATTGATTCATTCAGCTTTCTACCTATGGCTTTAGCTAAAACCCCAGAGGCCATGGGCTTTGATGATGTGAAAAAGGGTCATTTTCCTCACTTTTTCAATGCTTCGCAGAACGATTCATATATCGGAAAATATCCGCATCCGTCATACTACGGATTTGATGGGATGTCAGACACAGCCAAAAAAAAATTTATGGAATGGTACGACACCGTTCGCCATGATACATTTGATTTTCAAAAGGCGCTAAGCAGCTATTGTATCAATGATGTGGAGGTCCTGCGTAAGGCGTGTGTAGCATACCGCAATGCATTCAAGGAGTCTACAGGATTAGATCCATTTGTTTTTACTACACTGGCATCTAGCTGTATGGGTGTTTTTAAAACACGGTTCATACCCAGAGATACCGTTGCTCTAACCTATGATGGTGCATACATACATCCCAATAAAACGTACTCGGATGTGTCTATGCAGTGGCTTCAATGCGTAGCAGCCACTGAAAACATTGAAATCCAACACGCTCTCAGTGCCAATGGTGAAAAAACGTTTGGTGCCCTCTCCGTCGATGGTTATTGTGCAGCTACTAAGACAGCGTACGAGTTTGCAGGTTGTTATTTTCACGGCTGTGTAAAATGCAAAGTACAATCAGCAATAAACGTCAAGCTTAACAAGTCCTATGGTGCGCTGTACAGGGCATTCCATGAAAGGAAAAGAGTGTTAGAAACTGTACATGGACTAACAGTCGTTGTGATGTGGGAATGTCAGTGGCAGAGTGAAGTTCTCCATAATCACACAGTTAAAGCGTTTATGGCTACATATGTCAAAACGGAACGCCTCAATCCTAGAAATGCCCTTTTTGGCGGCCGGACAAACGCCATTAAGCTGTACCACAAAGCCGAACAGGATGAGACAATGAGCTACTTTGATTTTACTAGCTTATATCCCACAGTTCAAGCCAAGAAGTGCTATCCGGTAGGTCACCCCCTTGTCATAACGAGTGATTTTGGTGATATAAAAAACTACTTTGGATTTGTGAAATGCAAGGTGTCACCTCCCCGAGCCTTGTTTCATCCTGTTTTGCCATATCGGTGCAATGGTAAACTGATGTTTCCGCTGTGTGCTACTTGTGCAGAACAGATGAATCAAGCGACGGCATGCACACACACCGATAGCGAGAGACAGTTGTCAGGTGAATGGGTGTCGTTTGAGCTTCAAAAAGCTGTTGAGAAGGGCTATGTAATAGACAGTGTCGACGAGGTCTGGCATTTTCCTGAAAAGACAGACAACCTGTTTAAGGATTATGTCAGGACATTCCTTAAATGCAAGCAAGAAGCCTCTGGCTACCCTGCTAATGTTAAAACTCCTGATGAGCAGAAACAGTACATTGATGATTATTTTGCTATGGAGGGCATACAACTAGACCCTAGCAAGATACGTGTTAACAAGGCTGTGAGGTCCATTAACAAACTGCTTTTGAACTCCCTCTGGGGACGATTTTCAATGAGAACTAACATGCCGACCTGTGAACTCGTGACAGAGCCCGAAAGATTCGCACAGCTCATGTTTAGTGAATCTTTTGATGTCCGTCAGTTTTCATTCATAACAGATGAAGTGGCTGTGGTCCAGTGGTGTAAGACGGAAAAACAGGACAATAAGGTAAAAGACGTTAATGTATTCATAGGAGCAATGACCACTTCTTATGCACGCCTTGCGCTTTACGATCTGCTTGACAAACTGCAAAAGCGCGTTGTGTACTGTGATACTGACTCTGTGATTTTCACAACCAAAGAGGGCGAGTGGGTTCCGCCACTTGGACCGTATCTGGGTGATTTGACGGACGAACTGGAGACAGGCCAACCGGGAGGGCCAGACCACATCACCGAATTTGTCTCGGGAGGGCCAAAGTGTTATGGTTACAGGACAGCTCACGGCAGAACCACCGTTAAGTGCAAAGGCGTTACGCTCAATTCAAAAAATTCACAAGTGGTTACCCACGAGTCGTTAATATGTCTGGTAAAAGCCTTTGTAGCTGATCAGCACACCACAGACCATCTGACTACCGTGACAGACACAATCAGACGCGATAAAAAGCGGTTTCACCTGAAAAACGTGACAGTTCACAAGAACGTGAAAGTTGTTTACAATAAAAGACGTGTACTCTCTGACTATAACACCTTGCCATATGGATTCTAATAATCATGGTGTTGATGGATTTGACGGCCGATTTCAACATCCTTTTAGCGCCGTTATCAGTGGTCCATCAAATTGCGGGAAGACGTATTTTGTCAAAGCCATTATAGAGAATTTGTCATCCGTTATTTCACACAAAATAGACAATATCGTGTATATTTACTCATGCTGGCAACCTACATACGAGAACCTCCTTAAGACTGTGAATATTAACTTTGTGCAAGGTATACCGGAATCGCTTTGCGACGACACACTTCTGCCACCCACTAAGAATAATTTACTCGTTATTGATGATCAGATGAACTCCGCTATTAACAATATAGAAGTTCAAAATGTTTTCACAAAATATGTACACCATCGCCGCTTAAGTTGTATATACATAGTACAGAATTTGTTTATTCAAGGTAAAACTAGCCGGACAATAAGTCTGAACACGAATTACATGGTGTTATTCAAAAATCCTCGGGACAAGAACCAGATTGGAGTATTGGGTCGCCAAATGTACCCGGGTAACATTAAACACTTTTTAGAGGCCTTTACAGATGCTACTAGTTCGGCATACGGATACCTTCTCATCGATTATAAAGCCACCACTCCGGATATTTTAAGACTCAGAACAGCCATTATCTCAGATCGACAGGTTGTTTACATACCGAGGAAAAACAGGGGGTGATAATGTCGTCACGCATGCAGAGGAATCTCATATTGCTTCAACGTCTTCACAAGGCAGCACCAAAATCGCGCAGAGTTATTGTGAACAATGCCACTCCTGACTTTATTGATGCCCTTTGTGAAATAGCTCTTAACGTGTTGCGAGGCAACATCCCCCTGTCTAACAGACAGTACGCCTTGTTAAAGAAGAAGAAGAAAGTTATTAGACTAATATCAGATAGAAAAGTCAAACAGTTAAAGAAGAAGAAGGCAATCAATCAAACAGGTGGTTTTTTATTGCCATTACTAGGGGCCGCTATACCATTTATAGCCAGCCTTATTAACAGGAACTGAATGGAGCATACTCAGAAAATGTATCTGGTACCTCACCATCAATTTGAGGCTCTAAAGCACCAGGAACAACCCACACACATACCAAATGCTTCTTTGAGACAATCAACATTAACTTCTTTGGACCAGGAAATGAGTGACATATTGAAACAACCTGACATTAATGTGTATGAGAAAGCAAAAAAATATTCAAGTATTTTACAAAGGTACCTTGCCATGGTGAAACAGGATGAGCGTGAAAAAAACATAATTACATTATCCCTACCAGAGAACGATTTAAAAGACGAACCCGTAAAAAGCAATGTGGTAAGGACAGATGTGTCTAAATACATGCCTAAACGGAACATGAGAAACGCTGAATATATATTGGATGCCTTAGCCCGTAATACTGATCAGATTACATGGAATGATCTGGGTGAAATTATTGTTGAAAATAAGACTGTGCGGGGGTCTCATCTCTATGATTTGTTGAGAAGTGTGACAACTCGTAATAATGTTTTAGACCGTTCTAGACCCACGGGGTGGAATATATTTTTAAAAACACTAGCAGACCTAAATGTGCCGCTATCAGCAGTTCCCAACTCTGCGTTGCGTCAGACTATTGCGGGATTTAAAACAGGGGTCTCAGTTGAGGATAATACACGGACATTGTCTGCATCACAGATCCCTCGCACACCAAGGTCTGTAATGTTAACCCCTCCTATTACAACAGCCAGATGGGATGGTTTTTGATTTATTTTCATTGTCACGTTGTAGGGATAGCCTCTTTTCTAAAATGTTCTAAATTTTTTCATATTACTTGTTATTGTTTCATTTTTACTATTTACTACATTACTATTTTGTTGTTATTGTTTTATACAACATGTGTATTAAGACATGAGAAAAAGAAGGCATGTTATCTCAACAATGCAATGTTGGGAAAAACATTAATGTCTGTAGACACTGTGATAAGGATTGTCACACTATTTCTTACTACTACTATTTTATACTTTTTATTTTGTATTTTCTGATTGTTTCATTTTTTACTATTTACTACATTACTATTTTGTTGTTATTGTTTTATACAACATGTGTATTAAGACATGAGAAAAAGAAGGCATGTTATCTCAACAATGCAATGTTGGGAAAAACATTAATGTCTGTAGACACTGTGATAAGGATTGTCACACTATTTCTTACTACTACTATTTTATACTTTTTATTTTGTATTTTCTGATTGTTTCATTTTTACTATTTACTACGTTACTATTTTGTTGTTATTGTTTTATACAACATGTGTGTATTAAGACATGAGAAAAAGAAGGCATGTTATCTCAACAATGCTATGTTGGGAAAAAACATTAATGTCTGTAGACACTGTGATAAGGATTGTCACACTATTTCTTACTACTACTATTTTATACTTTTTATTTTGTATTTTCTGTTAATGTCTATTTCTATGTACTATCAAAGACATTGCTGAATGTAAAACACTGACAAGAACAATAAAATGACCAAAACCTGGAAACATCATTGTATTCATAATTTTTATTAGTTAAAATGTCATCATCATTACACAATACATTTAACGGTATGCAGCACATGAACACTGTACACATTTAAACATCTGCTCATGGTTTACATGTGTGTAAATGTTGTTGACAAAACGACACACCATTATGTCATTACATACAAGATTATGACTATACATGTTCATCACTTTTTTATAAGACAAGCTTTTCTGAATATTACATAAAAAGAATATACAGTGTTGACCGCAGGTTGTAGAGTAATCATTTTGCACCTGTCTTCCAGAATGCTGTATATCAACACAATTTGTTAAAAGGAAATTGTTTATCTCCATAGGAAAACTGGTAGGACTGTTTCCATAGCTGTCAAAAAAATAACCTTGTCTGTTTCTTGAAATATAAATAGCTAGCCAATGTTGACCAGGCATTTCACTAGGGTCTGTATTTACAATCAACATAGCTGGCAGTTTACAGACTCTGTATTTTGGTAGTTGGTCGCATGCCATCACACCGATAAAATTAGTATCCCTAGTTATTCTTTTTCTAAGAATACTCGTTATCTCTATGGTGTTCATCTTTTAGTAGTGATCTAGTAGGACTTGCCTACGATTAGATATTTCTATTACAGAGTCGAAAACGGAATAACAGATCAGTGTTACAGTTCGGGGCAACGGATTTCTGAATCGTGCCTCCAATCTGACATTGCCTGTTTTCACCAGTGACACGTTTCCCGAATAACCACCGTCAGGTTCCAAGTTGAAACAGAACATTGTGTAACCATCTCCGAAATCTGATCTGGTTATGGCTAGTGGTCTGTCTTTTAAGTGACGCCCCGTTGATTCAATGAGCTGGTAATACTCTCTTGCATATTGTCCTCTCTGGAAGTGTGGTTGGAACGGTCGAGCGGGGTATGGGTTACCGTCTGCATACAGACAGATGAACTCTGTATTATAGTGTTGAAAATTGAAGGGATTCCTAGCATAGCTGCCGGTATAAGCCTCATTATCAACAAAAGAAATGACAACAAATTTTGGTATCTGTCCTATAAATAAATTTTCTTGGGAACACACTCGGGTACCCGCCGGTATTGAAAATGTTTTTAGGGTCACTCTGTCAATCGCATATTTTGCATTTGTCTGCTGCAATGCCCGACTGTGTGCCAACCTAATAGTAGGGGCAACGGTTATCTTCTTTACAAACAGGCTGGCAGACATTATTTTCACAGTGAATTGAACATTTCCTGGAGTCATTAGTACAAAGTCATCTTTTGACCGGATGAATTTCAGAGAAATATCCACTCCATTCAGCATTAGTTTTTCTTGAAAAAACAAATCAGCATGTATTGGCGATATTAATTCCACAATACGGCTTTCAGCTGTATATGCACTACGTTGCGTCAATCCAACATTACTGCCTGTAATAGATGTGTCATCCATTTCCCCACTTGTGTCTTTACAAAATAGCCCTGTGCTAAACTGCGTGTCCAAGGTGTCCTTTCCATAGTTGAGCAGACATTCGATTATTCCTCTGTATGAATAGGTGTTTGACGATTGCGTGATTAGTCTATCACCCAACATTATATCTACTTGTGAAAATAGACTACACCCTGGGTAGTTTATGAAACCCACATCCGCTGCATTGGCCAGTACTGTACCATCTGGGTTTGTAATCCGTACACGTGTATACAGATATGAATCATTTAAATCCAGGTAATCCTCAGAGCTAGCAGATATGAAAAACTCAATAGGTCCAGTGTCAGTTAATGCTGACACTGGCGGTATTTCTAAAAATGACGATTTTTCGATCGATGTTTGAGTGTATGGAACAGTAAACAGATCCAACTCGGTTTTTACACACTCTTCAGACTGGTTATGAATTAATGCCATGATTATTTCTGAAGAACTTGTGCTAGAAAATGTCTTTTGACGAATGCTGAGAGCGTCTGATCGGAGCTCTGCGTCTTCTGACTGCTGGCTTCTTTTTGAGGACTCTACGTTTTTTACCTGTGTTTTTATACACAGGGCGGTTACGCCCACATCCTGAGGGGGGTCTATTTAAAGGCTTTCTACTGTACCCCATAATACCGTTTCCCTGTTGTTGTTGTTGTTTGGCCACTACAGCATTTCTCACATTAGATACCACATCACCTATAATACCTGTGGCTGCTGTTTTCAGATGGGGTTTGGCCAGATTAAATCCTCTCTTTAGTAGGGGTACTGCCATTCTGAATAAATTCCTGAATATACCACCTAATCCGTTCCCGTATTGAGTACTAGAACCAATAAAACCGGGTAATTCGCCACCAGCTTGGTTCATATAATATGTCATATAGCGTCCATCATCTCTGGTGTACTGCTTGCGCATCATTTTTAATATTGTTTCACAGGCCGAAAATGTAATTTGACAATTACTTTTCCGTATGAGAAGGGTATATACTGATTCTGATCGTCTCGTAGCTCTATTTGTATATCTGTGATAGTTGAGCGTGACAGAGATGTGTAGTGAGGTGTGTCGTAACTCAGAGTAGGCATGCGTCTGACCTCATCCGCTACGTTCACGCATCTAAGTAGCGGAACATGACTGTCACCTACTAACTGATAGTCGACTATATCGCTATAAATAAATATGTTGTATCGACCCGCATGAATGTCTGCAGGGTATGGAGCTATACATTTTAAATGGTTATTTACGCGTATTTCAAACACAGTGTCTGGTTGAAATCCTAGGATTTCGGCAAGGCGTCCTTTAAACACTATATTATATCCGTCCCCACCGGTAAAAAACACCTTATTGGTGATATTGTTATATACCATAGTAATGTCTTCCAGGCCCGGGTTAGCGAGACATTTCATATTATACTCTTTAACAATGCCTGCTACAGTATCGTAATAGCCTACCGCTAGACGCATCTTATTGATTTGTCTAGTTTTTGTATCAAAGAACTCCACTTTTGAATCACTTTCTGTAAAACTGTTCCATATCCTGGGGTATTGTACCTCGATAAGACCTACTTCATACGGGTGCTGTAGTATGATAGGCTTTGCCAGTTTGGTTCTAAACTGCCAAATTTTATTATTTGGATACACATCTGATGATGCATTACTAGGCAACGTAACAAAAAATCCGTTCTTATTCATCGTTCCGTAGCCTTTCACAACCAAATCAAAATGGATAGGTTAAGCGTTTTCAGCATGGCTTTTATGGCAAATCGACTATGTCTTTTTCACTTATCCATGAATTGAACTTCTCAGGCCATCCTAGCCACTTCACCAGGACCATATTTCTATGACCCTCTTTCTTTCTAGTCAGTATTTTTTCTATCTTAAACTCTTTGTTTTTATCGACAATCACTTTCTGTAACTCTGCCTCGTAGAATGTGCCTGTCAGCGTCTCACCGCTACAGTCTTTCAGTATGTAAACAGGCGGATTTCTGGCTACACGTTGAATTATTGTAAAAAACTCATCTGTAAAAGTCTGCTCATACCCTTTTCTAAAGACTCCTCGGTGTTTTGATATTCTCACCGTATCTCCCTCTTGGAATTTAAAAGTTACCGCTCCAGAGGGTTTCAGCTTGTACAGATTGTCAAATACCGTTTTCTCATTGTGTTTATTTACAGCGATTGGGGCCATTTTTATTGATCGATGGCGTGAACGGTTGTAGGCCTCCGTCAAATCCTGTACAGCATCGACATATCTCCGTGAGTTAACAGCAGTTAAGAATTTCCACATACGAGTTTTTAACGTCCTGTTGAAACGCTCCACAACACTGGCCTTTGTCTCATTTGATGTTGAGAAATGACAGATATTATATTGTGCTACTAATAGCTGAAAATTCTTGTTATAAAACTCTTTACCATCGTCTGTTTGAAGTTTCAGAGGTACACGACCTTCTCTCAATATATCTCTGAATGCATTTGTCACAACTGCTCCAGATTTATTTTTAAGACATCTAACCCAGGCGTATTTAGAAAATACATCAATACATGTCAATAAGTATCGCACATTATCGTTTTCCGCAGAATATTCAGACATATCGACTAAGTCAGCCTGAAACTGTTTATCGATGCCGCTAACCAACACCCTATTTCTAGCAAAATGCTTCAGAGCTGGTGCGTGTAATGTGTAGGCGTCCTGTCTCAATAGAAAGTTTTTAACATCTGTGGTTGTTGGAGACACCCCTGTGCTATCCTTAACGGCATCACGGAGCTTGTTCACACTGCCCAATCCTCCAGGATGTGCTGGGTCATAATAAATTTTTTGCATAACCTTCTCCATGATGCTTTTAAAACACTTGTGACTCATTAGTTTTGTATAACTATTATTTATTTACATCACGCATACATATCAATTATGACAGGGTTACATCTTCTATCACATGTAATGTTTCAATTAAGTTAGCTACCCCTATTTTACTGATTATGAAAATGTGTAGTTTATGAAAATCATTTAAGACGTCGCTGCATTGTTTTTCTTTCACGTACAAACTCATTGTATCTACAATCATAGTGTACATAATCAACATGTGGTGGCCACACATGGACTTAAAATCATTTGTTATGTTACTTATGACAGCACAGAAGGTTTCCAATACATTGTCTCGAATACTCAGCATTGACAATAATATATGCACAATTTCTTCCCAATCTGATGTAGAATATTGCTTTCTTACAAGTATCATCAGTTTTTCTAATTTACAGACATCAGAGTTATCGATACTGTCACTTTGGTACTTTGCAGCATCGTTAACATTGTAGGCAATGGTTTGATCTAGAATACCAGATAACCGCGATATTACATATCGCTTATTGATATGTGAATACAATGCACATAAACAATTTCCCATATTTCAAACAATTAGTCGTTTTTCTCATGTGTATCCCTCCAGTAGTCACCAATCGCGCGAATTTCACCTACTTTGACAACGTCGTCGCCAATCAACGCATCATACATTTCTTTGATTTTATCTGTGACATTGTCCGATGTTTTCAACTCATGCAAAATAGTCTCAGCAACTCCGCGGATTCTATACTCCTTAGCACTGAGATGTTTCAAGGCCAGAAAGCGCTGAACAACTGCGATGAACTTATCTGTCAATAGTCTTTTCATAAGCTGATCAAAGTGTTGAGTATAGAAGGCTTCGGGGACACCCCACACACAGTCGTGTTGTAACTGACTAGGGTGATTAATCTGACACCCGTAACATATTTCTTCCAAATACTTGTGTAGTACAATGTTGAGCAGATGTAGAGACACGATTTTAACATTATCTATGAACAGCGATAGCGCAAAACCGTCCATCTGATCCACGTCCATCAGGTCCACGTCCATATTGTCTGCATCACAGTTATCATGTACGGCAGTAGATGTTTGGGGAGACTCCTGGTCCACATCCATGTTGGATTGCAGGGGTGATGGTGGCATCGATCGAATCAACAGAGATGGAGGCGGAGGAGAAGGAGGTGGTGGCAGGAATAGTTCAGGAGATGGACAGGGTGATGATGATGACAATGATGATACTGCTGATGATGGAGATCTGAATGCTTTAAACGCTTGCTGGTTAAACATTTGCAGACTTTGAGTTGTTGTCCCAGGGGTAAAACTGTCCCCCTCAAGACATTCTGGGGAACAAAAAAAAATAATTAGTTTCAAGCACAGCGACAATAAGCAAAAGAAGATTATTTTTAGATATATTTAATTAAATAACACACCCTCTCCCACAAATAGACCTACCATTTTGTTTTTTTACTATTGATGTCTGACGATTCTAGGTCTATACAGAGTCCGTGGCTGTGACTCTTGTCCATCGGCGTCATCAAAAATCAGCTTTTTTCTAATGCTGTCATTGGAGCTCCTTATCCGGTCTTTTCTGATTACACAGTCGACTGTTTCGTACTGCTTCTTCAGAATCTCCCAATCACACCACTGTATAAAGAATCCTGTTCTAAACCATTTATCGTATTCATCATGAGATATAGGATATGGTTTTAGTTTCCAATCTTCACGCCCTCTGGTTGCAACTACCTTCTCTCTATCTTCACACACCCGGAGGAAAATAAAATCCTCTGCTGGTCTGTTGAAGCGGTCCGTTTCAACACGATAGATTTTCCCCGCTTTGACACTGTCCCACTGGGTTACATAAACTGTCTCAGGAAATCCTGGATTTTCAAGGTCCGGACACACCACGTTACGGAAAAGATTCCAGTCTTTCACTGACAACGTGCATGCTGTTTTAGCGGTGCTAGCTAACTCCGCAACAACACTAGTATACACTGCTAATGTAACATATCCAGCGCTATATTTAATAGAATAATAGTAGCCATTGTTACCAGCATATTCTAGATCAGTGGTGCAGGTGTCAGCAACACTTGGAGTGAAGATCTCGGTACGGATTCTCTTTTTCTGAGGTGCAAGACACCTTTCAAATGTTGTGCCGGTGCCGAGTCCTTTTCCTGCTCCTTCAACAGGCGATTCTCCTCTATTTCCAAATCTGTGAGTAGACATTGCTGTGGAGTTGTTCAAGTAAAAGCACTGATCCTGCTAAAAGGTCCTCAAACTGTACGCAGTCTTGTGGTGATGATAGCTGAATAACCCATCCTTTTTAACCTACATAGTTACACCCCTTCCGGCACGTGACGTCCTGTTTTAAGTTTTTTTTTTTTTTTTTTTTTTTTTTTTTTTTTTTTGGACACACCCACTTCCGGTACAAAGGTCACTTCCGGTTAATAGGACACGCCCACTTCCGGCCGCCATCTTAAGCGCATTATAGATACTACTCACACCGAACAGACTTGAGCACCGACCTCACCAGACTGTCTGACGGCTGATAATCGGGTTGGTGTGTCAGAGCCTTTAGAGGTTATATGTATGCAGCCTTCACTCTTTTCCACCCCAAACATAATGGCCCTCATTTATCAATCTATCGTAGAAATCAGGGCAGATATGAGCGCAGATATCATCTTACGACAGGCTTCACGTGTGATTCATCAAACGTTCCTATCACACCAATCAGAGCGTAAGAATGGTCGTACATAAAATAAATACAGAGGCTGGAAACGATCGTAATTTAAATGTCACGCCCCAATATAGTCTCCGTTTTGAGGCCTCGCCCCTACAATTTACGACATGGCGAGTCGTAATCTGGCTAAGAAGCGGCACTTTTCAGAGGAGGAGACTGAAACCCTGATATCTCAGGTTGATTTGCTCTAACGTGTGGAGTATTTGGCAGCCTGAAAACTGGTATTAAAGGCTGGAGAAAGAATGCGGAATGAAAAGAGATGCGGTCAACAGTAGGCTATAATTGCCGTGGTAAATCGGACTACAGCTAGTTTATTTGATAAATACATCCATATAGGACTAAACACTTACAAACATAACCTTTGTAGTCCTATAGTCCTAATAGTAACAGCCTTATATTGCAATCTCTTAGGCCTACATGGTGTAGATATGGAAATAAACACTCAGTAGCGGAGTTTATTCTAGTCTTTTATTTTACTTGTTTTTTTCACGAGTCAGAGCCAGGCAACAGCTGTGAGGGGGGTGTGTCCTCCGCCCCCCCCCCCGACCCTGTCTCCTGACAGCAGAGGTGCTGGAAAAACAAGCCGAAATATTTCGGTGAATGGCAGAAATAAATCGATCACTTGTGGCCATTAACGACACTTTAAAAGAGAAACGAAAACCTGAAGAATAAATAAAAATGTTGTGCATCGTCACGTTTCCTGTATTGAATATCATTGCCAAACATAACACTATAGCCTACCTTTTAAAAGCGAGGAATAACATCCTGTCTCCTTGTGCTGGACCCTGCTCTCTGGGCATCATCTAGGCTAAAACAATATTGCAGACTTTTTTTCTGCCGTGTATAGTAGCCCCACACTGACGCAAGACAGAGCCATCTGCCCTTAATCAATCCGATGGAGCGCTCCACCGTGGCCCGTGCGCGTACGTGTGCACTGTTGTAGGCCTACCGGCACATAGAGGTCTTCTAAAAGAGCCAGATCTGCCATTGCTGATAAGTGATCAACTGATGACTTCTCCTTCTAAACTGATTATATGCTGCACCGCAAGGCCGCACTGACTCGAAAACTTGCGTACACAAGTTCAGACCAGACGTGAGATTTGATCGCAGCCTACGCTCACGTCCAAATTGATAAATGCCGAGCTTTGCGTATAAATGCCGAGCTTTGCGTAGCCTATTTCAGGTCGTACGCATGTTTCATAGCTAAATGAGGGCCAATGTGTGTGTCCGGTAAGTTGATTTACTTCAATGTTCTTTTGATTGTCCTTAATGCACACAATTTATGTTCATGTTTTGATGAATTGTTAATGAGTTTTTGTTATCTCGTTGCAGTTAAAATCACACACATGTGGCAGAAACAGAGGCAGCAAAGAAACTGAATTGAATCTGCATTCTGCTTTAACTGCCAGTCTGCTGACTGCGTCTCATTCAAGCTGACACATATTGAGTCAACTCTCCAGTGCTCCCCTTCAATAGATGTAGACATTGTATTGCAAAGTCAGTATGAGGAACAAGCCTTATGTTCTTTTGGGTGCATCTATTTGTTTCAGTTCTATCCTGTGATGTGTACAGACTTTGGAAAGGGCCAGGGCAATACATCTCTGGAGGTGCAAGAAATCAGCTAGTTACTGAATAATTGGTTCAGCCTTGAGCCTGAATTACCGTTCAGCCTTGAAATGTGAACCGGCACTGTACCAGGAATGTTTACCATGTCAAAATGTGCTATTTATGAAAATGTACATTTCTACATGTACATTTCTAACAAAAGAATATGTAAGCCTAGTTTACTCTGAAAAATAAAGGTAGATAGGGCAACGCTATAAGATGACCCAACATGAAATGGAGCAACGGAAAGGCAATCAAATGTCCAAAATAACCAGGAAGGAAATATTATAGGCCTTTAGTATAATGGCTGAACCATTAAAAAGCCAACATGTTTTAACCACTGTAGACATGGAGCAACTTTAAAACTTCAAATTGAACCCTGTTAAAATACCAGCAGACTAGGCTAGTTCCTTTATCAAATATAATTCCCAGCCCATTAAACTGGTTTCCATTCATATACAGAAAAAGAGACACTCACACACCTCATGTTCCTGTATTATCCACCCCTCTATAACCCATATACAAACATGTTGTACACAATAATGTAAAGTTCAACTGATTCAGACAGTCACTCCACTGGTAGTCTCATCTATAGAGACCGATACTTGCACAGTGACAGGAGCCAGCCCACCGCGGCAGGCTATAGGCTCCCTGTGCAACCTTCTGAGTTGGTGTGGTGGCGAGATTTGGCGTCCTCACTCTGGCCACGCCCCATTACTGAAGTCGCCTAGGAAACGGGGCGTGGATACTGCGCTTGTATGGCAGGTGACCGACGTGATTGGCTGAGGTGTCGTATGATAATAGCGGCCCATCGTTCCATCGGTACTAATGAGCTGCAGGGAGCCCCTCGGAGTGTGTGTGTAGCCGGCTGTCCATGCTCCGCACCGGGAGGCTAATACCACCATACTCCTCTCTCTCTGAGTGTCTGTAGCCTGGCTGTCTGTGCTCCGCACCGGGAGGCTAGTACCACCATATTCCTCTCTCTCAGTGTCTGTAGCCGGCTGTCTGTGCTCCGCACCGGGAGGCTCTCTCTCATCACCAGTCCGTAACCCGCTAAAGGTAAGTCAGTCGCATCTCTTCACTTAACAGTTAGGCTACTGTTATGTTGCACAAAAAAGGCCTATAGGAAATGCTGACGGCTGAATCCAGCCTATAGGACTCTCGTCAAAAGTAGACCAGCCTGTCGGGGACAAAAGCCGCAACTAAGCCGCTCCGCTAAAAGCATCCAGCGGACATTATCTAAAGAATGGCTGCGGCCCGCTCCAGCCTCCGCCGCCGCAGTGTAGCCTGGATAGGGACTCAGTGGACCATGAACAAATAGCATGTAGGCCTATTGTTTCTATTCCCCCTGAAATATCATATGTATAGACCTATTAAAGTCAACGGTGGACTGTTTACCCTGGAGTATATAATAATTATTCGGAATTTAATCATCGTGATTATGATTTCAGCTCCCAATTATCACAAAAAACAGAATAATTGAGAAAAACAATTATTTAGCTCATTACGTTTTGCAAGTAGGCTAAACTCTTATTTTCTCTTGTGTTCAGAATGAAAAGATGAAGTTGAAATAGGAAAAGTATTAAGGCAAATTTCACAGTTGTATGTGTTTTTTTTTACTGTTGATTTATTTAACTTTTTCCCACTGTTTTTTAAGTTCAATAATTGCAACATCTGTAAAGAAGTCAACGAGTAATCGTGTTAAATTATCGTGATTTCAATATTGACCGAAATAATCGTGATTATATTTTTTTCCATAATCGAGCAGTAGGCTGTGTAGGTGATGAATAATTATTATATGCAAAATGAGTCACCAAACTAGGCTACTTTTCAGCGGGCATGTGTAATCTATTACTAGGCTTAATTGATGCAGCTATAAATGATTATATAATTTAGTAAAATAAACTATATTGGTATTTAAGGTAGCGTTCATAGTCCAGACCGTCCAGTTAGGAAATGCTGTCATTGTTCTTCTTCATGAAATTTATGATTGGAAGCCTTGTTTATAGCCTACAATGATTATTCAAATTGGTTTACATAATTAGAGATTAGACACTTTCTTTGAGCCCATGTCGCTATCGCATTGTAAACATACGTATGTAATGATGCATTATAATCTGCTTATAGCACCGTATAACTATAGTTATAAGCACACATTACTAAGCATTTAATTTAACGGGTTATAATAGAAATTGAGTACTCCAATTTGAAACAACTTATGATGATGAACAACTGAATGATGGACATTTCACTCATATAATGTTTCCCCAAAATCTCAAATCTACCTAAACAATTTCTACTTTAGGCTACCTCTAGCTGTATGAAACGGCGACAATAAGCACTGTACTAGTAGTACTTGTAAGGAATGGACATTTAGGCTACCTTTCACTAACGGGATGTTCCCCCAAACTTTAATCACTCTAAACACTGGATTGATTTCAGAGAATAGGTACAATGTATTACAACCGGGGGCGTAACTTCCACTGGGGACCCACTTTCAAATTAGTTTGATATTATTTCATTTATAAGTCTGACTTCACATCACAGTCTCACCCCCAACCCCTGTACTTTCTTCTACCCACATACTGTGCAATATTTAATATTTAATACTTTTGATAACACTGATAATTCTGTGCGATTTCATTACTGTGCAATATCGTTATTTCACACTGCGTAGCACACTGTATACAAACCATATTTCTATTTCTATTTTATATATGTATATAGTGTCTCAGAACTGTGCACTTATATCGTTGTACATGTGTATAATGACAATAAAAGGCATTTTATTCTATTCTATTCTAAATCTCTGTGATTGGCCCCTATTTTAAGCAATTTTTAAGTAAGACATATTTTTCTTATACATAGTTTAATTGCCTACTATTATTTCTGGCATCATTTTTTTTCCTTGATTTTGTATCACCATAGCAGAGACGGTTTAGAACCGAGACGCCCCAACTCAGAGTAGTTTCCTGTCTCTGTGTCACGTTGACCCGGCCTCGGCCACGCCTCTTTAGGAGACCAGCGGCAGGTCTGAGTGTGTTGATTCCAACGGGAGAAGTGAACGTGAACACAGATTATGAGCCATTCTTTCACCCCGTAGTCACCAAAGTATAAATTGGACACATTGTTCACAAGCCACATATCTCCAGAACATTCTGACACTAAAATGGCCGTTTTCAGACGGACACATCAGGAGAAACTGAACTTTGTTTGAGACCTGTTTCTGGCTCAGGACCTAACCAAACTCATCTCCATGACCCCCACATGAACTGTACTACTTGTACTGTACTTGTACATCTTTTCAAGTGTGCCCAGGTACGGTACGCAGTGTTTACTTTAAATAAATAAACTGGATGTTGGGATGTTCGCGGATCCGGCCCAGGTACATGATGGGAAAGCCCCCTTACTGCATTGTAGTCCATTATATTTTTTAGTTATATTTTATTTTGTTGTTGTCACCTGCCTCCTAAAAATTGTGTTTTCCGTCACATAAAAAAAGATGTTTCCACCATAAATTAGTTTATTAAAATGTATCAGAATGCAGGAAATGTGTGTGAAAAAGTGCTCAAAACGTCCTCATTTCCTAATCTAAGATGATTTTTGATTTCCATTCTGGTTGTAATGTGTTCCCTGATCGCTGACATGCCCTGTTCACATTGGGAATCCTTGTAATGTAAAGGTGTAGTCACCTTCAGCTGACATGTGTCTGACTGTGTTATTTGTAGCTCTGCTGCACCATGCTGACCCGTCTGTTCCGTATGCACGGCCTCCTGGTGGCCTCCCACCCCTGGGAGGTGATCGTTGGCACAGTCACCCTCACCATCTGTATGTTGTCCATGAACATGTTCACCGGCAACGACCAGATCTGTGGCTGGAACTTTGACTGCCCCAAAACAGAGGAGGTGAGTGAATGAGACGATCGGCCTTTCCTCTCCTATTACTTTCAATTCAGATTATATGTCACACTTAAGCAGTGACAGCATATGAATACGTTTCCTAACCACACAGCTCTGACGTAGTGCCCTTACAGTGACCATTAGCTATAAATCCTAAAAAACATAATGCATTTTTATCTGTAGTGGAGCATAACTCTAGGGAGGAAAGTCAGTTAGTCGGTCAGTCAGTCAGTCCACCACACCACTGCTCCAGGCCACACTGAAGTAACAGCTACTGGACAGATCGCCGTGACACTTGGTACAGTCGTTCTGGTCTCATCTGGCACCTTATCACTTACTGGCAACCTCACCGGGACGGCACGACTCCAGGAAATTACTGCTCCCGAGTTAACAGGTTAATCAGTGAGCTTTAGAGGTGATGGTAGGTGGAGAAGTGAGGAAGGATATTTCTCAAAATGTCATTGAGGGGTGTCCCTTACTGAACCATACATTTCTAATGAATATCTGCGACTTTGCCACTGATCAGATTTTCCTCTTTTTTTACAGCAAATTCTGAGCAGTGATATCATCATCCTGACCATCACACGCTGCATCGCCATCGTCTATATTTACTTCCAGTTCCAGAACTTGAGACAACTGGGGTCCAAATATATTTTAGGTAAATTATACATGGGCACATAAGGTGTTTAGAAGGTTACTAAGATTCTGTGGCTGTGGAGCTGTGAGCCAGTGACATAAATCTAACATGCAGCTCGTCTACTCTCCTGCAGGCATTGCTGGCCTTTTCACCATATTCTCCAGCTTTGTATTCAGCACAGTGGTCATTCACTTCCTTGATAAAGAGCTCACGGGCCTCAAGTAAGGACACACTCTGCATACTGTCCTTTCTTACCAGAATCTCTGTTAGAGATATGTTCTGATTGTTCTGTTCTGTCCTCCAGTGAGGCTCTGCCTTTCTTCCTGCTTCTCATCGACCTCTCCAAAGCGTGCACTCTCGCCAAGTTCGCGTTAAGCTCCAGTTCTCAGGTGTGAAGAAATATTCCGTCATCATATTGCAACACTCTACATGACATTCAACAGTAGCCCTGACTGGTGTATTGTGCTGTAATGTTTTCAGGATGAAGTGAGGGACAACATTGCTCGTGGCATGGCAGTACTGGGACCTACCTTCACTCTGGACGCCCTGGTGGAGTGCCTTGTGATCGGAGTGGGAACCATGTCAGGTACTCGCTGCCATTTGCCGTTTTCCACGCGTCATTACACCATGACATCACTGTTGGGTGTGATCACAGAAATGAAACAGGCTTTATACTGCTACTCTTTAAGAACGTGTAACCGTCGTTAGGACTGCTGCGGTCACAAACATGTGAGTTACCACTCTGGTGCTGAGCTATGTATATTAAAGCAAAAAGAAGTGATCATGGAGTTGGAGGAGACAGAGCAGAGCTTTAAGGCGACAGTACGCTTCAAACACACACGCACACGCACGCACGCACTCACGCACACACACACACACACACACACACACACACACACACACACACACACACACACACACACACATACATCTTTCTAACACTGGAATTGGGGGGGCTGTTTTTGAAAACATTTCTTCACACAGCGATTGGCTAAGGAAATTATTCTTGCGTTTATTCATCCTGTCTCGTCCTTATCGTTTGGCCCTTTGCAACCCACCTTGGAGTGTGGCTGTTTGGAACAGCTACACTTCTGCCTCATATAATGCACCAACAAATACAAATACTCTAGCCTTTACCCTGCTGACACCAAACAGATTATCTGACCATATCTGTCAAGACGGCCCGTCCAGACTCTTTAGCAAATTGTGGCCTATTTTGCTTTTAGCTGACCAAGAGGAAATAGAAAAAGAGCAGCACTGTTGCAGCCGACAGTGACAGTGGCTCTCTGACTTGGTGATCCTGGTCATATAGCCTAAGCATTTGTCTTATATCTTTCAGGTGTGCGGCAGTTGGAAATCATGTGCTGCTTTGGCTGCATGTCTGTCTTGGCCAACTACTTTGTGTTCATGACTTTCTTCCCTGCATGTGTCTCCCTGGTGCTGGAGGTAAGGCTGCAGTGCTTCAGTGTGTGTGTGTACATGTGTGTGTTAGTGTGAGTCTGGCTAACGGTGTTGTGTGTTGGCTCGTGCAGCTGTCCCGTGAGAGTCAGGAGGGCCATCCTATCTGGCAGCTGAGCCACTTCTCCAGAGTGATGGAGGAGGAGGAGGACAACAAACCCAACCCTGTAACCCAGAGAGTCAAAATGATCATGGTAACTCCTTTCTTGCTTTATGCCTTTCTTTGTTTCATTTGAGCACATGTGACATGTGATTTCTAACCCGTACTCTGTGTGCAGTCTCTGGGCCTGGTGATGGTCCACGCCCACAGTCGCTGGATCGCTGAGCCCTTGTCCATCAACAGCACAGTGGGCATCCCACAGGTCAGCATGGAGCTGGACCACCTGTCACCCAGGAGGATTGAGCCAGAAAAAACACTTTGGCAGTTCTACCTCAGCAGGTGAGGCCGGTGATATGATTGCTTTTAACTCATGCGTGTGACGGCTACCCTGCCTCTCCTGCACTCGTTCAGGGCATAAGTTGTTCATGTCCTCAGAAATGAATTTGATGCATCCACAAGTTGCAATATAGCTCATGAACAGTGGAGGCTGTATGTCAGGATATGATGTAAGAGCTCAAACACTACTATCAACACTTTATCGACATACCAAAGAAAGGGATTTATTTACCTTCTCTGTTTCATGATATCTTGATGCGACTTCATTATCTTAAGAATTTCTGGATAGAAAATGATGTGACACATAGGCCTACTCACTTAATCCTCTAGGCTTTTTGCTCTGACACTGTCAAATCACTTGGTCCTAAGGTAATGAGACATTTAAATGGTGTCCACAATAGAAATGTGTGTTATGAAGATGTTAGAATTGATAGCTCAGCTTAAAGAGAACATCACAGTGTGTATTGAAGATACAACAATTGGCAGCCCAGGCCAGTCCTCTGGAACCATACTAAGAGGTGTGTTTGTGCCTCCTCCCTGCAGGATGATCACCATGGACATCGAGCAGGTGATCTGTCTGGCCTTGGCCCTGCTGCTGGCTATCAAGTACATCTTCTTTGAGCAGGTTGAGATGGAGTCTACGCTGTCACTGAAGAACCCCATCACTATGTCTGCCCCGGCCCTGACCCCCCGACGGCCCGCTGACACCTGCTGCAGGAAGGAGCCGGGCTGTCCCCGACCCCCCGCCCTCCCCCTGAGCGTGGCCACCCCAGCTCCTGCCAAAAAGGCGCAAAGAGGTGAGTGTGTGCCCAGGTGATGCTCGGCAGCGGAGCAACTCGTGCAGCGCCGTGGTACCCAACTCTGCCCTGTTTCCCCAGACGAGGTGATACGGCCCTTGTCTGCCCCGGCGGCGGAGCCCCAGCCAAAGAGCTTCTTTGTCGTGAGGGAGGAGGAGGAGGAGGAGGAGGGGCTCAAGTCAGAGACCGAGCAGCCAAGCCCCACCACAGAGCCCAGAGACCTGGACCTATGTGTGGCCATCCTCAACAACCCCGAGGTGAGACATTTCACAGCTGATCCCTGGGCTAACCTCCTCTCAGGTGGCTGATTGGTTATGTCACTTTGCTCCCTGAAGTGTCATCCGTAGAGCCGTCTCCCACCAATAAGACTGCAGGGTCTGAGGTGGTTGTGTGATTTAACTACGTGGTAATGAGCTTAGTCACTTTCTCTTTGAGGCTGAAGCGATTAGAGCATGACGCCAGCAGAAAAGAAGTGCTTCCACTGGCTCTGTGTGGCCTACCTTCTACTCAGTTCAGCGCTTTCTTAGACAGGACACACTGCTCCCACGCTGCACTGCAAAGGAATACATGTGACAATATTTCCAATGGTAAGAATGTGTGGACAGAGATGAGCTGTTAACACTATCAGAAGCAGAGACATTACACTGGCTAACACTTAAGTTGATGCTAAGCTACATACACAACTGTCATATGAGGTGATGATCACTTTCACTCTGCAGCCAGCCTGCAGTGAGTCCAGATCCTTTAGCAACAATCATCACTGGCTCCCCCAGCAACAAGCTGCAAACATATTGTTATAATCTGTAATGCATATAGTATAAATCACCATTTATGTGAAACTGCTTTCCTCAAAGAGACATCATGTAAATATTTTTTTGTTAGTGACTTTTTAAGATGCGTGACTGAGCACTGGTCCGATCTGACTGCACTGGAGAGTAAGTCCCTGCGTGATTGTGTCTCCTGCAGCTGGGGGCTCGTTTCCTCAGTGATGCTGAGGTGATGCGGCTGGTCAGCTCCAAACACATCCCTGCGTACAAACTGGAGGCCGTGATGGAGAGACCTGAGAGAGGAGTGGCCATACGCAGACAGGTGATATCTGCCAAGCTTCCCTCTCCCTCAGCGCTTTCCACCCTGCCGTACACCGACTACGACTACTCCAAGGTGAAGACACACACACACACACACACACACACACACGATTATTCACATTCAAACCGACATTGCGATGTAATAGAACACAATCTTTCTTGTTTAATGCTACACAATCTCAGGGTCAGAAACACCTGGCTACGCTGCCCTACGCTTCACATGAAATATGCAAATAGTCAGAGTAGATGAAGAAAACAAGTTGTGTAAATGTGATGTGCAAGCTTTGATGCTCGCAATACTACTGTGTGAAAAAGGCCACGGCCCAGTTTATGTGCCATCTACATGTTAACATCTGACATGGTTGAAGAGTAGCGTAGCTCCTTTGGGGACTAGCTCGGTGCAGTGAGTGTGTGGTGGAGACACGGAGGATCAGAGCAGAGGAGACATTAGCAGTAAAGGCGTCGACTGGTAGGGAACATACAGTGTGGGTTTCACTTTGATTAAGTGCTGCAGCTCCTCAGGATCAGTAGAGTTCTCAGGTCTGGGTCTCAGCGTAACGTCTCCCCCTCAGTGTAACATGTTCACAGCGAGGCTTTCTATGGCAGAGCGGCAGAGTCTGTGCATGCTAGTTTGTGTGACTGCTTACAATTCTGTCACTGACTGGAGATCAGAAAAGATTCATATTTATTTTTCATATATTATTGTTCTTACAATATGCTTTCTTACTGCAATGCTTTCAGATTTTATTAGAAAGTTCAGTCATGATGATTTTACTACATGTTTATAAATGGAATTAGATGATCTTCCTGTGTCATTCAGCCCAGCTCTGCAACTCTCTCAACGTTTCTGCTGTCTCTGGTTTCCAGGTTATGGGCACTTGTTGTGAGAATGTGATTGGCTACGTGCCCGTACCAGTAGGCGTCGCCGGACCGCTGCATCTGGATGGGAAGCAGTTCCAGGTTCCCATGGCAACCACGGAGGGCTGCTTGGTTGCCAGCACCAACCGCGGCTGTCGAGCAATTGCTGTGAGTGTCACATATATTGATCAAAGTACCGAGCACTGAGCTGCAGACAAGGCTCTTTTATCCACATCTGACTTCGGTCACAACCATTGTTGATTTCTCCAAATCTTCAACGTGGCCTTTATTCCAACATCCTGTGTGTGACTTGTGTTGCTGCAGCTGGGAGGCGGGGCCAACTGTCGTATCCTGGCTGACAGCATGACTCGAGGACCCGTGGTGAGGCTGCCCTCTGCCTGCCAGGCTGCGGAGGTCAAGGCCTGGCTGGAGAGCACGGACGGCTTCCAGGACGTCAAGGAGGCCTTTGACAGCACCAGCAGGTAAAACTAGAACCCGGACATAGACAGGACCAGCATTCTGAGTGTGGGCTCAGTGTCCGCTGTGTGTCAGCATGTTGTTCAGTGTGACAGAGTCTGTGGTTGCTGTTGGCAGGTTTGCTCGGCTCCAGAAGCTGCTGGTTGGTCTGGCTGGGAGAAACCTCTACATCCGCTTCCATTCCAAGACTGGAGATGCCATGGGGATGAATATGATCTCTAAGGTAACTAACTATAATGGCTGTGTGTGTGTGTGTGTGTGTGTGTGTGTGTGTGTGTGTGTGTGTGTGTGTGTGTGTGTGTGTGTGTGTGTGTGTGTGTGTGTGTGTGTGTGTGTGTGTGTGTGTGTGTGTTGATGTCCTTGGCCTTGTTTGAAGCCTCCTTATTCTGCCTGCAGGGCACGGAGCAAGCTCTGAGCAAACTGCAGCAGCACTTCCCAGAGCTGCAGGTGCTGGCTGTCAGCGGGAACTTCTGCACCGACAAGAAACCGGCCGCCATCAACTGGATTGAAGGCAGGGGCAAGTCTGCAGTCTGTGAGGCCACCATCCCCGCTAAAGTGGTCCGAGAGGTAGGAGGAGGAGCCAAACTCTGTAAGGCCTTAACTGGCTTTACTTTAAACCAGTGGCCAGAAATGGAACAGAGCTCCGTGGTATAGGAGACGTTCAGAGTTCTTTATTGTCCCTCAACACAGTAAACAAGGCATGCAGCACACTACCAACAGATTGATTAAGAACAATGTCATCGCTGTAGTGTCACTGAGAAGGCCCACAGTGACACTAATAAAAAGAGGTTATAAATGGACAGCCTTTAATAAAGATGCAGCTGCTGGCTTGGAATGCTGCTGTTAGCCCTTCAAAAGCCTTGAATATAGTTTCAGTGAATGCAACAGTGGGCACTGGTTCCCTGTAGTAGCTAACAGGAAACAGGATTCAGCAGGTATAGGGTTAAAACTTTTTGTTAGTACATTTCTTCTTTGTGGTACTGTCCCTGCGCTGCAGCTCAGCAAGGGAACTTCTGTCCTAAAAAGACTTTGGAAGATACCCTGAAGTTACTGCTGAAGTTTTAATAACTCACAGATGAATATGTTCGCACAGAACGAGGACTGTGGCTGTATTCACTTCCATCTGTAGACATGTTAGGAAGGGATCTTTTAAAGGTCTGTATTAAAGGTGCACTGTGAGTTCCTGCATGGTCACTTCTGTTGACGTTCCAAGTGAATTTCAAACAAAACAGAGCAAGCTCGCCCCTCCCCCCGTGTTTCCGTAACTGACTAATGCCGTGTTACATTTACCTCGGAACTCGGAAGCCAGAGCTGGGAATGACGTCATACCCGAGTTGAATGCGTTCCATTTAAAAGTCGGATTTTCATTGTTTTCATTAGCTGTAGCCCGGTTAGCTATTGTTAGCAATACCAGTTGATAACAACGCATTACGCATGCAAACAGCGTAACAGATAGAAGTTGAACATGCCTGTGTGACACAAATAAGACAGAAGTGCTTATAACTGCGAGGTTGTCCGAGTTCCGAGCTCGGAAATCTGAGGTCAGGGGGCGTGTTTCCGACTTTGACCTCGGAAAATCCGAGTTCCGAAGTAAATGGAACGCACCATAACTGACTAACTGTCACTAACCCCCACCCCCTCCCCCAACCATCTTGTCTGTGATTGGCTGGAACGTGGTTTGTTGTATTTTGGTGCCCAGCCTGTGCCTCTAGTGTTTGTTTGACGTTTACGACCCCTGTGTAGTCTCCAGAGACCGGGCTTTTTCACGGTGTGTTCAGGGGGCAGGCAGCTAGTGGATCAAGGAGAGATGACTACCACTTGAGACAAAAATGAAATTTGCTGAAATCATGCAGGAAGTCATAGTGCACCTTTAACAGGAGGAATTACTCCAGCAAGCAAACATGCTTCCAATGTTCATACGGGCATGTGAGGGTTGTTTTTAGACTTGACATTTTTTTTATCCTTTCATTTAAAATATGTTTCCTTGGCAGTTCACACTTGATGTTTTTAGACCTCACTCCATTTGTATTGTGTGAGCAATTGAAAACAAACCAACAGGGGAAATGTACTTCAGTACTTTGATCTGTGTCACTAACATTACAAAAGCACACAGAAGGAAATGATGAATGGTAAAACTGGATTCCATCTCTTGATCTGCTTCTGTACATTGAAATTGAATATATACATATTTGAGTTGTATGTGAGTTCTTTTAGTATGTATTCATTAGAATCATCCTATCTCATATTGACTGTGTAACAGCAAAGTGTCGCTGTGTGTGCTGCAGGTTTTGAAAACGACGACAGGAGCCCTGGTGGAGGTGAACATCAGTAAGAACCTGGTGGGCTCAGCCATGGCGGGGAGCATCGGGGGATTCAACGCTCACGCTGCCAACCTGGTGGCGGCCATCTACATAGCCTGTGGACAGGTACAGTAGGAGGAAAATACTATGCATCTGTTTATTCCCATGTATTCCTGTGTTTCCTGTCTTAATGTATATGGCTATGTGTGTGTGTGTGTGTGTGTGTGTGTGTGTGTGTGTGTGTGTGTGTGTGTGTGTGTGTGTGTGTGTGTGTGTGTCCTCCAGGACCCCGCCCAGTCAGTGGGCAGCAGTAACTGCATCACCCTGATGGAGGCATCTGGACCCACAGGGGAGGACCTGTACATCAGCTGCACCATGCCCTCCATAGAGCTGGGCACTGTGGGAGGGGGCACCAGCCTGCCCCCCCAGCAAGCCTGCCTCCAGGTACACACACACACACACACACACACACACACACACACACACACACACACACACACACACACACACACACACACACAAATGCAAATGAAAAATAAATCCTGTTGGAATGAATGTAATTAATGTTATCTGTGTTTGTGTGTGTGTGTGTTTGTGTAGATGCTGGGCGTGCAGGGAGCCAGTCAGGACTGTCCGGGGGAGAACGCCCGGCAGCTGGCCCGGGTGGTGTGTGCCACCGTGCTGGCTGGAGAGCTCTCACTGATGGCTGCTCTGTCTGCAGGACACCTGGTCAAGAGCCACATGACACACAACAGGTGAGAGCGAGGGACCTTATTCACAGACTGACATGTTCATGTTCATTGCCACAGACTAAAGGCTTGGTATGTATAATATACATTGCATATGGCCAGGTCTATTAATACTACAAACTGTTAGCTGAGAGATCTTTGTCCCAGTCAGTGTCACCATCTTTACATAAAGTAACACCAAAGTGGCGGTGCGCGATCACGGAAGGCTTGTGTCGTAACTGTCGTAACTTAGAATTCCTCATGGTGGAGACAGAAACTACGCACTATAGCTGTAACTCGTGCTCCCAAGAAAGTGAATCTCAGAGACAGAAGAAGAAGTTCTGGCTGTCTGGCACCGGTATGGTCTTGGTCTTGACTCGTCTCAACCCCTCAAAGTCTTGGTCTTGTGTCAAGTCTCGATACACTCTGGTCTTGGTGATGACTTGGTCTCGTTTAGGTGGTCTTGACTACAACACTGAAGACAACCAAGTGACCCTATAATACTTGTGATCCAGATGCATTTATTTATGGCTCAGATCCTGCCAGTGAGCTCTGCAGGAGGGTCTGAACCTGCCCAATAATACAAACTAACGTCAATAATACAAACCACTAATTACTACCGTCTAAAGGTCCCATGGCATGAAAATAGGTGATAGGTGTAAACCGAGCCCTGGGTATCCTGCTCTGCCTTTGAGAAAATGAAAGCTCAGATGGGCCGATCTGAGCTTTATGACATCATAAGGGGAAAGGTTACCTCCCCTTTCTCTGGCTGAATTTCAGGAAAGAGACTTCAGATACAGTATTAGGGGACCACTAAGGTCTATATAAAAGAGACTTCAGATACAGTATTAGGGGACCACTAAGGTCTATATAAAAGAGACTTCAGATACAGTATTAGGGGACCACTAAGGCCTATATAAAAGAGACTTCAGATACAGTATTAGGGGACCACTAAGGCCTATATAAAAGAGACTTCAGATACAGTATTAGGGGACCACTGAGGTCTATATAAAAGCATCCAGAAAGCAGCATGTCATAGGACCTTTAAGCCTTATTCAGCTATGCTATTGGCTTCCTTAGTATGCTGGAGCTGTGAGGACTGTTCTTGATCCCTGGAAAACTTTGTTTTTACAAGAATATAATATACATTTGACACACATACATTCATCATGCCATTTACAGTGTTAGTTAATTTGCCATAGATACACAATGTATCAGCAGTGTGTATTTGACGTACAGCGTGCTGGAAAGTGATCCATGTGTTGTGTCTGCAGATCCAAGGTGAACCTCCAGGAGACTCCAGGAACATGCACCAAGAAAGCCTCCTGAGCCCAGTTACTGGACCCAGGACCATACTGTATGGACTATATGAAAAGGGACTAATCATTCACGAAGAAAGCAGAGCTCCGATGTCTTCCAAGTGCTTTCAAAGAGACACTGCTGTCTTTTGACCAATCTCGCTGCTGGATATGAAAAGCTAATCAGACTGTCCTGTGGCAGTATATTCATTATCTGTATCTGTGTGTGTTTTATGGGGCTGGCTCGGAGCACTTCATCACTGACTTCTTTTATTTCCACTTTTAAGAATGCTGTCAGGTTTTTGGGAAACATACAGTTTGGGTTCTAATGACATACAGTATTTCTGCTGTCCTCTTGCCAAATGGAGCATTGTGAACACAGACACAATGAATATCTGTGATTGTTGAATGTGTGTTGCTGCAGCAACTATACTCTGCACTGTTCTTCATCAGGGCGCTTTCTCTGAAGCTAACAAGGACACAGTTCAGCAGTACTGCCAAGCAGACTCAAGTCCTGGTTCCACCTCTGCAGACAGACCATAACCATGACCGAGTTCAGGAATGAATGTATGAATGATTGATTATCTGGGTCCTAGTGGTGCTTTTAAAGCCAAGACTGCAAGCCTTACTTACAGGCTGTTCATCTCAGTACAGAACAGGTGAGGAGGACAAAATCATGAGTCATGTGTCCTTTAAGTAAAGAGAAGAAGAAAGAGAAGTAAAGATAAACAAATAATGCTTCAGTTGCCTACACTGCTAATGGCGCCATGCAACGAATCATCGCCCCTTCATGTTGGGATTGAACTCTATAATTACCATAAAGAAACAAAAGCAGCTCCCCTCTGCACTGTTTCACTACTGTACAGACGTGTGTGTGTGTGCAGGTACAGTAACCCATCAACAAAGTGATGTCCGTGTGCTGAAGCACCATGCATGAGCTTGTGATATGCTGCAGATGTGCTGCGGATGTGCTGCGGCTTCAATGAATTCAGTTATAGCGAGGCTTCCTGTTGTACCAGTGAATGGCAAATATTTTGGATATATTTTGTAATAAATCAAAAAAGGACTCAACAATTACACATTGTCCTGTTATTATTGATGCTTTGTCATGAATTGTACTTAAAGGGGCGCTATGCAGTTTTGTCCATTTCTTGTCTGTTTCCTGTCTTGTTGCTGGCAGGTTGTGTCTGACTCCTCTCTCGGCCAGTCTGCCGTTTCCTCTTCCTCTGTTCCTCCGACAAGCTTTCTGCTTCTTTTTTGCCGGCTCAGCCGTGACGATAGTGTGAAAAACTCCATCTCTACCTTGTTAGCCGGTTCCTGAATGGCCGTATGTGTGCGGTGCCGTGAAGCAATTTGTTACATGGCGAGACCTGATATCACGCCATACTTCCTGACGCTGAGGCCGGTGGCTCATCGGCCGAAAGTTGCAAGGGTGGTTTTTCCGCTCACAGGAACTAGGGGGGAGCGAGACGACCACCATTCAACCTGATAAAGTCATATCACCATTCCAATGACTCTGAAGCTGTTCAGTTAAGGTAAATCAAGCTAAAAAAAACTGCATAGTTCCTGTTTAAGCTGGAATATGGAATGTAAAATAACGTGACAGTGAAGGCACCACTGAGGAGCTAAGGTTGATTGCAGCAGCAGTCTGATCTGTGGTGACTGCACATGGCTTGGTTTCCCTGTTCAGAGAGAAAAAGCAATTCATTTCAATTTTTTCAAATTTTCAATTCAAAAACAATGTATTATATCAGTTTACGTTGCGCTAACATGGTGCATTATTACGGATTAATTATTGCATTACCAACTATGTCCCTGAATAAATGAATTTATAAATGAATAAAAAGTGAAAGTATTCCTAAAAAGAAGAACCATCAACAATATATTTTTACACAAGTCAAATGAACACAAACTAATGATTAATTACTAACTACTGAGAGAGCGGGACGCTGCAGGGGTTAATCTGGCTCAACAGTTCATCCTCTGGAGTTTCTTCTTGTTCCTATTTATTTATTTCTAAACAGTGTGGTTTAGAAAACGGTCAGCAGAAATGTATTGGTCAAACGTTACATATATTAGTAGTAAATAGAATCCAACATTCTTTAGATCTTAAACCTGGGTGTTTGAATCCTGCAGGTGCCCTGCTCTGAGATCTCCAGTTGGCCTGGTTTGGCCCGGTTTAGCCCAGGAGTCCAGCTTTAGCACAGATCAATCTAATCAATGAATGACAGCTCTAGGTTAGTGAAAGTTTCACTTCTAATGAGATTACAGGGCTTTGGTTTTCTCCCCTTTTCCCCACATCCTGTCCAATGATCTCATCAGCAGAGTCCGAGATCCTCCAATGAGCTGTTATCAGAGAAGCTGCCAGCCAATCAGATGAGGGCCCAACACATCTCACCAGTTGGGAGCGGACTGATTGGCTAACCCCTGGTAGGACGGTTTATGAATAATGTGGAGTGAGCTGCTCTGCAGAAAGAGAACAGGCAGGGCTTCACGTCTCTGTTCAACACGTATGGGACACAAATAGGCACATAGCATGAATACTGTATGTAGAACTGCCTGAATTACTTGTAGTAGTACTGCAGGAGTTACTGTAAACTGAATACATGTATGTAGTACTGAACTAGTTACTGTAATTAAGGATGTGAGGAAAGTACGAGAGTGAACAGTATATCTCACCTATGCTTTAATACGAACAAAAATACATTAAAGTCAGCTTTTCTCAGTTTCTTATTCTGAAAACACTATATCACTTTAAAAAAAACTCTGCACAGGCTCACATGAGTATATGCAATGCCTTTTTTATGTGTGTTTTTACTGATGCTGCACTGCTTGCCACCAACGTCATTTCGTTGTGTTCATACAATGACAATAAAGTATCTTGAATCTTGTTGGCATGCTCAGGTATTCTCCCCACTGGTGTGCAGTTAAACAGGCGGCCCAGTCACTGCACAGCAACAACATCACTTTTTTTTGGCTGTTCAGATATTCTGCTGAATCATCATAAAATTGTCCCTTTTAGGAGACGGATATAAATCTTGGTAATGGCACGATGAAGAAATGGTCTGAATGAAGTATTGTTACACAGCACATGGTGTTCTCATACAGCATGTCCTGGATCATGAAAACAACACTATTTAGAATGCATTTTGTATCTGAGGAACATGATGGAAAAGTGAGCAGCACTCAGTATTCAGCACACAGTACCATGAGCAGTGTTAGAGCAGCCCTGAGGCTCTCAGTCAGCTGGTTCCACATGCACACTGTGTGCACACTCTTCTGTCTGGGGCTGAAGGCGGTGCCCTGCAGACAGCCCTGTGTCCAGGCTGGCTGAACACTGGACACTCCCATGACTTGCCAAAACTTACGGTGCTACTATTTATTTTCTACACATTCTCACAGACTTGTTATGTGTTATTCTGTAGAATTTGAATTGCTCGCTTTAACAGTAGCCTTCATGGGAATGCATCTGATGATTTTGGTCTGGACATAAATGCATCCTTGCATATCATTGTGTATAAAGCACCCAGCCCTTTATGTCCTCTGACGTAGCTGTAAGGCTGTCCAGAATGACCGTATATTCCACTCAGTCTGACAGTATCATATCTGCTGTATTTTTGTGTATCTGAAAACTGGAATTTTAAATAAAGTTCTGTGGGTTTGAGAAAAAAATGTAATGCCTGAGCAA